>DWJQ01000813.1:0-12622 GCA_018248915.1 Hesperia meskei straton
CAAAGAAAAGATGGATGGATTGTGTGAAAGATGACATGAAAGATAAAGGAGTGAGCGTGGAAGTGACGGCTAATAGGCAAGAATGGAAGAGAAAAACATTGTGCCGACCCCAAATAAAATTGGGAAATGGGCAGGAGGATGATGATAATGTAATGTTTGCATATTCCAGTGACAGAATTCCCCCTGGAGCGCGCCCCTGACGGGATCTACAGCTACAACGCGAGCGTCCCTCCCGGCGAGGGCCGCGGGGGGGAGTACTCCTGTGTCGCCGCTAACAAGGGTACGCTACTCATATTTACTGACTTAGTTCCACATCAAAATTTTATCGATTATACACTACAGATCACATTATGTATAGTAATTAAATATGATTCAAATTGTTCAGTAAAATGTGGTTACAACGCAGTATACGTCACAGTAAACCTGGACCACGCTATTGAAGTTTTATACAAAGGTCGCATATAATTCAAAGAAGTAAATTACATATAAATCATTAATAGTAAGATTTTGAGCACTACCACTTCCCATACATGTCCTAGCTTATCATAAGCTCTCGCTTAACCTTAATCCTTAACCATCTGAAAATTTACTAATTTCCATTTTTTATCAGGAGGTGAATCAAAACAATCAACGTACATAACGGTCCAGCTACAGCCAGTGGTGCAAATCCTGGGCCCGCACGCGCTCGCGCGCCGCATGCACTCGGACGTGCAGTTCGTCTGTCACGTGGACAACTGCGAGCGCGTGCGCTGGCGAGCCGGTGACGTCATCGTACAGGTGTGATAGCAATTTATTGAAATGAGGGTCACCGTTTTTGTGCTCTCCAGTTGGCACCACTGGCGAGTGAGGTCCTGCTGTCAAAGCCCGCCCATACATAAACAGTGACATTCAGACTAGTGACAAGTGACAGACAGACCTCACTTTCCACTAGCGCCTCCAGCGGCGAATTCACGCGCTTTTACCCTCATTAGTTGAGCGTTATGACATGGGGTTCTTCTAGAAAGGTGTATAAAGAGTTCTCCTTCAGGGCCGGCGTTGCACTGATGACTCCCCTGGTGTTAAAGTGTCCATAGGCGACGATGACTACTTACCATCAAGTGGCTCGTCCGCTTTTTCGTCAGCCCTTCAGGCTATATAAAAAAGTTTGCTACTGTAAACTAATTACAATAGTTTGCTATTGTAATTTGTTTGACAACGTTCGAAATACTTTTAGCGCGAGGCCGCACCACGGTTTTTTCCCGCGGCGGTAACCGCGTAACAGCGAAATTCTCATACACTGTCAGAAACCGCAAGTGCGGCCGCTTGTATGGCTTTCCTTAAGTTACAAATTTTACGCGGTAAGAAACCGCGGCGGTTGTCCTGTCAAAATTGAATAACCAAAGGAATAGAACTATATTTGTTGTATTAATGAGTTTTATTGCAATATCTTCCCTAAATACATGATAACAGGATACTAAGGTCAATGGCTCTTACAACGCGGTTTTGGATGTCAAGAATGTTACGGAAGACGGCGTTTGGACGTGCGTTGCTACCAGAGGCTCTCATGAAGGTACTGATAAAGTTTATTTTTGAAAATCTCTCATATAGATGCCACCTGATTCTCTAAAGTTAAAGGTTAGAAAAAGCCAAATTTTCAAATTGTGAAAATATGAAAAGTTACTGAAACCTTTTTTTACATAAAATACTAATATTTAGCTATTCGGCTTTACATATTGCAAGGTTCTATGTTAAAACATCGCTGGGGCAGTCGTCCATTCTTCTATTTAGCCATCTCCTTTTGAATATTATTCCAACGTTAGAATTATCTGGGTTCTAGAAACGTAACGAACTTTGTTCATCTCAGGGTTCCTCAACTACTTCGTTATTATTTGCATGTGCAATAAAGTCTGTTACACTTATTGTACTGTTCCAGCGAACGACTCCATATCCCTAGAGATCCTGATGAAGCCGCGGGTGAGGATCGAGGGAAACAAGACCCTGACGATACTGAACGGTACTGCAGTGACCGTGGCCTGCGTGGTGGAGGCCAGACCTCCGCCGCGCGTGCTGTGGCACCGCGAGACCGAGGCCTTCCTCCACCACACGGTGAGGATTGCTAGTACCAAGTAGCTATGGGTTTGGGGCTTTGATGTTTTAAATATCTAGATGGAACATCGAATCCGCGAAAACGTGTCAAAAAATTGTGTCCCAGGTGTATTTTCATTTTTAAGTACCTATATTGATATTTTTTATTTGTTGCTAGCTAACAGCACTAGAGAACAACACATACCGAAGCGTGCTAACCCTCGACAGCGGGAAGGAAGCGATCAACGCGACGTACTTCTGCTTCGGCGAGAACTCGGAGGGCATCGACCAGGACAGTGTTACCGTGACTGTGCGGCGAGAGATGGTGATAATTGAGGGGTTTGCTGGTGAGAAATGTTCTTTGTTGCTTGTGGTTAGGGTTTAATGTTGTTTGAAGCGATAGTTTAGCTAGGGGTCTATGTTAGCTGGTTTTTATAACCCACTTGACCTGTTTTGAAAAAGTAGGTATATAGCCGGTTTCAATGTAAGCTGGTGTCGTATGTGAAGATTAAGCTGTTGTAGTTCCGGTAACCTACCGATCAAAAATTGAAATATTATACTTGTAGAAGCTTACTGAGTGTCGAAATAAAAATAGATAAAACGTTTCTATTAATAAAGTTTATCTATGATGGTATTATCATCCTAAAAATCATGTATTGAAAGCGAAAAAAACTTAAAAAGAATATGTTTGAAATGGTTTGTGTACCAATACTAGGACGGCAGGAAACTTCGAAAGCGTGATTCAGGCGACAAGTGTTTTGTTCCAGATCAGTCAGTGGAGTTATATTCAAAAGTCTCGCTACATTGTCGCGTGGACTGCGAGCCTCCAGCCGAGGTTACTTGGCTCCACAATGGAACTGCTGTGTCTCTTGAGCTCCTGTCGGAAGACCTCTCTGTACTCCACATCCCGAAGGTAGACTTCGGTCACCTCGGGCTGTATACTTGTATAGCGGACAACGGGTTTGACAAGATGCAGGTCAACGGCAGTTTGAGCGTGCGAGGGTTAGGTGAGTGTAATAGACTGACGTGTTGTCACATAATGAATTGAATTAAAACGTTTTATTTATCCTGATCATGCAGAGCTGTATTGCTTCTTTCCTGATGTAGCGGAACGCGCTAAGACCAACTGGGTCAAGCCGGACTACATTACGTCGCAGCTCGTCACAGAGCATGGCTGTTTTAATAGTAGGTTAGCAAAGATGTGGCTGAGAGAGGACCGTGGATGTGAATGTGGTAAAGCTGAAGAGGATAGACATCATGTGATCTGGGAGTGTCCGATCTATGAGTGTGAGAGAATGCAAATGTTGAACGGGATTAGTCGAGCGGAGGAGGGTCCGGTTTACTACCGTGACCTCGTGAGCAGCGAGAGCAACTTCGCATCGTTCAAGAGGTTTTCCAAGAGCTGGCATCGTCGCCGTAATGCGGAGGCAAGAAGTGGCGAATTTAACATCACCGACGACCGAGGCGTGCTAGTTTGTCCAGCCCCTTCGGGGGAGAGTCGGGCGTATAGGGACAAGGAACAGACAAAAAAGAACTTGTAGGGAGTCAAGAGTTGCACGCGGCACCATTCCGCGTGCATCTCCCAAGATTCGACCTTCATAACCGCGAGGTTGGTAAGGCCGTGGGAGGTGGTCGGTTGATCATGCAGAGGTATCCACATAAAATACTAAAATGCAGTACAGATCCTATATTCTGTAACGGAAGTTCCATGGAGGCTAGGTTCAAGAAAGTGTAAAATGTGAACAGTGTAAAGTGTGGACGACTGCGGAGATATAGTGTAAACGCTCCTCAAGTCGACCTTACACATTTATTCTGACTTCTTTGATTAGAAAGACACGCCTTTTATATTTTCATAAAAGACTGTTACAAATTATATTTACAATGATGTTTTGAATTGCAGAAAGTCCAATGCTATTCAAGGAGCCAGGAAAAAGGATAGTCAAAAAAGGGGATGCTGCTGTGTTGACATGTAGGTGAGACTTTGTACCATACAGACGTTAATCTCCTCCTCTTGAGATCACAGATGAGATAGCGCTAGATAACATAAATTATACTAATAATGTTAAATATTTGTGGTGGTGATATTTAGCCATAGAATTAGAGGTTTTGGCTGTATTTACAAGAGGACGTTTCCCAAGATATTTAAGAGGAGTATTTGTGAAGAAGAATTTTTGTTAATATCTACATAATTATTTGATTTAATTTATCTATTTATGGACCAGGTTAGAAATGAAATAAAGATGTCTTAGGTAATTCAAATTAAAAATGTTTGCAGAGTCCTGAAAGGTAACCCGAAGCCCACGTTAAGCTGGTCTTTCAAAAGCGACTCCGCGGTCAACTTCACCGTCCTGCTCGCACATGTGATCGTTCGTGGTGGTGGGAGCGTGATAGAAATACCTCGCGCGGACGTCGTCGACAGTGGTACTTACCGCTGTGAGGCTGCTAATGTTATAGGGGAGGATTTGTATGACGTCTCTTTGGTTATTCATTGTAAGTATTGTCTCTACTTGTATACTTTTATTTTTCTGGTTAGAAAATTTTTTGCAATAATTCTGCAAAATTCAAGTTTTTTTGTTACTGTTCAATGTACTGTGGATTTTTTTCCTTGGATAATTTAATTTGTCGTATCTTGGATAATTTACCAAATAAAAGTGTGAACAGAAAAGTTAATGATTTTAATTATTTTTTATGGGACTTTATTGTAATTGTTTCTCAAAAATATTACTAATATAATCATGCCAAACCCGGTGTCACAAACTTACATAATAATAAAAAGTCCTAATAATTTTCAGTTGCACCAAAGATGATGCATACGAATGAATCCCATCTAGAAGCCCCCGTGGAAATTAGAATGGGGGACACGAAGACACTGAGTTGCAAGGCCGAGGGTCTGCCCCCTCCCATCGTGACTTGGACCAAGTTTGGATTACCCGTTGGCTATACTGATAATGTGTAAGACATTTTATATTTACTGTTTTTAACACCGCCATTTCAAATTGACGTGTGTTATATTTTTGACGTCGATGCCTTTGTGTTTGTTTGTGTGTGTGTTTGTGGGTGTGTGTGCGTGCGTGCGTGCGGGTGTGTATGTGTCTGTGCGTGTATGACATCGAAGCCCTCAAAGGTATGGACCGATTTCGATGCGATTTTTTTCATTAGAAACCCGGTTTTTTGTCGGTGGTTCTTAGTTATGTTAGGTAGAAATCGGTTAAGTAGTTTAAAGATTTAAAAAATAATGTAAGGCATCTTTCATTTCAGGCATTTGACGGACAACAACGAGTTGGTAATCGAAGCGGCTACCGAATTCGATTCAGGGATATATGCGTGCGAGGCTGCCAACGCGTTGGGGACGGAGCGGCGGAACTTCACATTGATAGTGTATTGTGAGGCAATATTTTTTGTTGTATCACGTTACCTCAATTATTAGTAACCGTACAGTAAGGTTAAAAAAACTATTGAATTAAGAAGTTTCTCTCTTTTTTAACCGACTTCGAATAAAGGAGATGGTTTTCAATATAATTGCGTTTTTTTTGTACATTGATTCGGAATTTTTACAGGGTAAATCGATTTTGATATCGCGTTGGGTCAACTTGCTTCGGTTTACATACCAATAACAAAAGTGTTCACGAACACGATGCATCGACGTGGACTGATCAAAAGCCGCGACACAACGCATCTGCCCCTGACTGAACTAACGTAATGCTCAACGTGTGCACCGGCACGCTCCTTAACTAATCGAACGTAACGCACAACACTATGAACACAGCCCTAACCACACCCCCCCTTTCGCCACCAGCGCCCCCTACAATCCCCCCGCCAGTAGAGCCAGAGCTGCACACAGTGGAGGGCGCGCTACTGTCGCTGCCGTGCGCGCCCGCCGGGCTGCCCGCGCCGCGCGCGCGCTGGGAGCGGGCCGGCGCGTCTATACACGGCCGGCGGTACTATGTGGACGAGTATGGGTTGAGGTGAGGGCTTTGTTATAGGACATGTTAGAGATATAGTTACACCAGCGCCCCCTACAATCCCCCAGTAGACCCAGAGCTGCACACAGTGGAGGCCGCGCTACATAAGAGAACATAATACGTAACATAATAGAATAAATTAGGGAGATAGTTTCGATCAACAATATTAATTACATAACGGCTAATCTACTAGATCCGTACAAGTCCCACCTACACAGTTTTAACTCTACTACTATGCTTTACATTTGGATACCACCATGTTACCTAGCAAAAAGTTACAATTTTAATTAAACCATTTCAGATTCGTAGCTAACCTGACAGACTTCGGTGAATACACCTGTGTGGCCGAAAACCAGTATGGAAACGCGTCTATAACTTACAACGTGTTTGTCTGGGGTGAGAATACATGTTGATTATCCTAAAAGACGTTTCATTCGCAATTTTTCCCGACATTAATATCTAGTAGCGACAATATTGTTAATCTTAGCAAAACAGTATTGCAAAATTGTATTGTTAAAATTCCTACTTGAATGTTTTGCAAACGTGTGCTAAAGGGAGATCTCCCTGTAGGCGAGACATGCCTGCCTGGCCGAGGCCCTAAACCCAATTGAATGCTCTCGAGGCGTTGTATATATGCGGGCGATACAAATCTACGATAGCGTGATTCAGACTTCGATGTCGGCACAAATAATTTTGAATTTGAATTTGGAACAGTCCCCCCGCGTATCGACGGTCCGATGGGTGAGAAGCGCACCGTGTTAGCCGGATCTGACGTCATTCTGTCATGCGACGCCGTGGGCTTCCCCGTGCCCGTCATCCTGTGGGAGTTCCGAGGAGAACTGCTTACCCAGAACACGACCGCTATACAGTAGGTACCTACGTTTTGATGTATTACGCGTGGGGTTTTGTAAGGCGAAGTGTAATTTGTTATCAGATTAGTTTTCACCAATACAGAGAGGGATTAGAGAGGAATAAGACATAATAATTATGCTACCGCGGACTTTATTGTAGACCAAGAAAAGAGGTATATTTCACACAAACATTGTTGTGTTATATCTCGAAGGAATAGGCTGCGTTTTCTTTGAAAACTTCCAGGGGGCCTATATTTTTCCGACATTCTCAACAATCGCCACATTTCAATCACTTTACACAATACCTATACACCGATATACCCTAACTTCCCTTTTGAATCCGTCTCTTTATTACAAGAACATCTGTTAAGTACTTTTTGATTTTATCGTGAACAGACAGACAGACGCGACGGGCGACCTCATTTGCCAGCCAGAATTGCTATCCGAACGTAAAAATTCCAGGTTCGACGACATAGGCAACCTATGGATAAAGAACGCGAGCGCGGCGCACGGCGGCGCGTACGCGTGCGTGGCCGACAATATGGTCGCAACCGACAAGAAGTTCTTCTTGCTTAGAGTCGATGGTATGTTGTACACATTTTTCAGCGACCCTTGAGCTCTTGGCGACCTTGTTTATTGTTCTCCGTCTGTAGTGAGGTGCTGTAAAGCGTAAAAATTACAAAATCTCGGCATCTAAGGCCTGTTAAAGAATCTTTATATGTATAATTTCAAATAATTTGTTGGCCCTGGATTCCGGGGCATAAAGCTTACGGCACTCCACTACTGGTTGCATGTTTTAGGACTGATTCATGGCACCTACGAGCTATGAGTTATTGGAAAATTTAACTTAATAGTATTGTATTTCCAGAGCCGCCCACGATTCTACAAGACTATCCCGGCCCGTACATAGCGACGGACGCGGACTCGGCGCTGGCGCTGCCGTGCCGCGCGCGCGGTCAGCCGCCGCCCTACGTGGTGTGGGAGCACGACGGACGGTACCTCGACACAGGTAGGGTGCCTGTGTCTGTGAAGCCTTAGCTTTTTTTTATTCACCAAAAACATTTTTAAGTAAATTACGAAGATAAGACTACTAGCACTGTCAAAAAGTTATCAGATCTTATGTAGAACCAAGCTCTAACTTACTCTAATTTTATACGCCCAAATTCAACAAGCCCTAACTTTACAACACCGATCAACATTAACCACCCTAACTTTATAACCAATCAACACCTTAGGGTAGTCAAAATTCGTGTCTTAGCCCTTTCGACTTTTCGACCACTTATTGTTACCAAGTCAAAAGACCCTCCAATTTAAGGCACATAGTTATGTTTTTATATAAATTCGTATAACATACCTTAATTATCACAAAACTAGCCAAGTTACCGATGCACCACCCACAAGCCATGACAAACCATACTTCCAGACGCCCGCTACGCGACCGAGTCAGACGGCACACTGGTGGTCAAATGGCCTTCGGCGGAGCTGAGCGGCCGCTACACGTGCCTCGCGAGCAATGCCGCGGGGAACGCCACTGCCGCCCGCGACCTAACCATATACCGTTAGTATTATTTAATCAGTATTAAGTTTTCGATTAGCTCTCCGCTCGCGTGGAATTAGTTATAATAATAATAATATCTTTATTGTTTAACAATTATATATATATAGTTATATTCAGTTTCATTCTTATTTCAGTCCTTGCGTCAAGCTCTCCGGTCAAGATTTCTCATGCAATATTTCATTCTCTTTTTCAACCCTTTATAGGGGACGATTTTTTTTAAAAAAGGAGCTTATGTGTGACGCTGGGTATTCACGTATTCTCATTCTGAATCCTATCCTAATCGGGCCGATGGTTCAGCTGTGAAAGCGGTACAGACAGACAGACTTTCGCCTTTATAATATTAGTAGAGATTATCTGTTGCTCAAATCATATTAGAGACCTTAAGGAAGTTCACATTTTCGTTCTACCTAATCTCAGTTATCCGCGTAGCTATAAACCAATGTATATCGCAGCGTATCTGGGCGGCATGCAGAGCGAGCAATCGCGGGAGAGCGTGGCACTAGTGGGGGGAACGTCGGCCGCAGTGGCTTGTCCTACGCCCGCCGCGCGCGCCGCCGACACCGTCACGTGGTACAAGGTTCGACTGCGGTTACATTTATTCTTTGAAGTGGCCTTTATTATGGGAGGCGACGCTAGGTGTCTAAGAGTTCATGTATCAATCATAGCCGATTTACTAAAAACCTTAAAAACCATTTTCTTTCTTTTCTATTTCATGTCAAAAAAGATAGAGGTATATATAGAAAAGGTAGCTTGACATGATCCTAAAAAGGGTGAAGATGTTTTAACATAAAGATAACTATGACTTTAAAATCCTCTGCCTGTCAATATTATTGAAAGACCGTGCTAATTAACATCAATTTTATGCTTTTATATTTCTCATAGATATAACCAATTCCAGGACGCAATACTAGTATCAAACGGCACGCTAACGTTCAGCAACGTGTCGCGCGACGACGCGTCGACGTACGCGTGCGTGGCTCGCAACGCGGTGACGTCAGCGTACGCGACCGTCGACGTTACAGTGCAGTGGGCGCCGCGGTTTGTGGAGCCCCGCCCTGTAGACGTAGAGGTGGTGAAGGGCGGCGATGTGTACTTTGACTGTCGGGTGGACGCTAAGCCCAGTGCTAAGGTTAGTTTTAGGCAGGTGGTCGACCGCTGGCGACTTACATATAAATAAATAAATTATTTTAATTATGACTTTTTACAACGACTTTTTTATTTTAATTTTTTCTGATGACATAATGTGATTAAGTAAATTTGTATAGGCAAAGTCGATATCACAAACTCCAATAGGTTTTGGTCTAATGTTGTTAACTCAGAATGGGCTCCATGTATTTTACGTTAAAAACAATTTATTCTATTAAACTCACCCTACGCTACATAATTCACTGACCCGACTCATATCAAACCCATTGGGTAGAGTTTTATCTCTATAATGTTATAGTGTATGTTATATATAGTTATATGTTATAGTGTTAGGGCATGTTGGGATCGCTAATTGCTTTAAATACAAAATCTGGTGTCCAGGTGAAGTGGTACTCCAACTCGCATCTGATGCCGGGCGCAGACAAGGACAGATTGAAACTGCTGAACGTCGGTCTTCACCACACGGGGACATACAAGTGTGTGGTCAGCAACGACCACGGCACTGTGGCTAGACACTTTACACTGGATGTTTTAGGTTAGTATAATTTATGTTGCCCTTTAAAATTAAGATACGTTTTTGAAGTTAAGTCAATTTCTAATCTTTAGAAGTGACATGAAAAGTATAGTTCAGATAAGTAAACATTTTTAAGGTCAAGCCTTATCATTTAAAAAGAAATACGAACGATGTCTGATCTAAATCCCATAAATCAGCCATGAGAGACTTGCCTCAGAGCTGATTTTGGAGGGAGAAGGAAAGATGGCCCTATCATAAACGGGTCATGATGACTTTATGGTGTAATTTGACATAAAAAAATGGGAGGTAAGTATCAACTTAAATCCATTTTAAAGATATTTTTTCAGACTTTTATATATCCTCTTTATTCCTTTAATCTGGCTACAATATTTATACAAAAATTAACTTTTCCAATTCCAGTGCCCCCCAGTATAGCAGAGTTCGATGTTCTGGACGTCCAGCTGAAGGCGGGCTCTGACGCCAGCCTGGACTGCAACGCAAAGGGTTCGCCCACACCCGAAATTAAATGGATCTTCAAGTAAGTTAGTAAACTTTGTCTTAGGATATTTGAGAGATGTAGGTAGAAATGAAAAAGAAGTTAGGCTATTAACAAGTAACTAAAAATGGGTTTTGTTATTATTTCAAGTGATGTTATGATAAGACATTTATTTGTTATCATTCACATATTTTGATGATTTTCAAATCTCTGTGCTGAAGTGACCACTTGTGGCCACATTATGGATAAGAAATAAAACTGTAACAGCGGGCGGTCACGACAGGCGGTCGTATTGCTAGTATAGCGATCTCTACCCAACAACGTTATGGGTTGAGAACACGGTATACGAAGTACTTAGGGCGCTTTTAATTTAGTCGCTTCGTGTCATACGGCTGCCGCGCGTTTCTCGTTGCGGTTGTCGTACGACGCACGGGCGGTAGTATGTTTTCATATAAAACGGGGTCCGTACCGCGAACGTACGACAATCGCACTGCTGCCGCTCCGTGCATTTTGTATGAAAACAAACGACCGCCCAAGACCCGCAACGAGAAACGCTCGCCAGCCGTACGACACGAAGTGACTAAGTTGAAAGCGCACTTAGGTCGGGCCCATTACTAAACATTTTACCTATATCACAGCAACACCAACTGGTCGCAAGTAAACTCATCCCTCTACGCGACGAACATATCCCTCGCCAGCGAAGGGTTCTTCCGTTGCGAGGCGCGTAATCGAGCTGGGGTCGCGCGCGTGGGGTACCGCGTGGGGGTGGCGCTCCCCGCGGGGGTTGTAGGGGTCCGGGCGGCTCGTGAGGGACGGGTGGAGGAGATCGGGGAACGTGTGGAGGTTGCTGTGAGTACGTTTGATTAACTTATAGGTGTCGCAAGTAAACTCATCCCTGTACGCGGCGAACATATCATTCACCGGTTCATCCCTGTACGCGACGAATATATCGCTCGCCTGCGAGGGGTTCTTCCGTTGCGAGGCGCGTAATCGAGCGGGGGTCGCGCGCGTGGGGTACCGCGTGGGGGTGGCGCTCCCCGCGGGGGTTGTAGGGGTGCGTGCGGCTCGTGAGGGACGCGTGGAGGAGATCGGGGAACGTGTGGAGGTTGCTGTGAGTATGTTTGGTTGACTTATAAAATTCAAAATTCAAAATGGTTTATTTCAATTTAGGAATTTACAAATGGCTGTGATCTTCACTATTATATTGTAGCAAACTTCACCTAATAACTGTTATTTCAATCTGATCAAAAAATAAAAAAAAATGTCAGTTAAAAAAATCACGCCCAACAATGACGCAAAGTGGCTACTAAGGGACATCTTATATTTAACAACATTTATGGGACAGGGTTTACAACTTTAAATAAAACCTTATGAATTCCAGTTAGGCAGCACCATCAGACTATCATGCGTGGGCACGGGCAGTCCCCTGCCTACTATCCGGTGGACGCGCCACGGGGACACTCTCAGCGAGAACGACCAGGGCATCGGGTATACTGACCTGGTGTTGGAGCGCGCTAACACGAGCAACGCCGGGGTGTACGCTTGTATAGCGGCTAACGAGGGCGGTGCGGAGGAGCGAAAGGTCAAGGTTGATGTACTAGGTATGTTGATGGTAGTTTGGTTTGGTAATTGCTGTGTTAGCATAAAAAAATTAAAATTTTCCGGGTACTACAATATTATTTTTGTCATAAACTTGCACCAAAGACCAAATACCAGCAGAACGTGCGACCCGTGCGACGGTACAAAAAATATAATTTTAAACTAATAATTATGTAGAGCAATATCCCTCACGAATATTTTTTTTGTGTTTCGATACCACTAGAACCAATTGGAAGCTCCCTTAAAATCTAATAAATATCTATAATATATATTTTAAATTTGTTTCCCTACCCATACTGAAAAGAAGATACAGGTTTACGTCTATTAACTTCCCTTATTTTTGGAGTTTACACCATAAGAATCGATTTGAGTTATAAGGCCCGGTACGGGAAATTTATGGGGAGTAAAATCAAGTGTTAACAAAAGTTGAGG
>DWJQ01000814.1:0-12622 GCA_018248915.1 Hesperia meskei straton
ACAAATTGGGCAATTAATAATATTAAAAATAAAGTTTGCTTGTGTTTTTATTATATTTTCCATCCTGACTTCTAACACACGCATGTTTACAATTTTGTACGAATCATTGAATTGTACACAATATACCTCATTCGACCACTTACCCTACTGAATAGCATACGTCAATATTTTACATGTTTCCCAACAATGTCGTTTAATGGACAATGACAAATGTATTCCTTTGTTGCGAATATTGAGACGTCACTTTTGTGAACTAACAATTGGACAAATTCACGAAAATATGTCAAAAAAACTACAGCGAAATATTTTGACAAGATAATGTGAAGGGCAGGTACGGCCCGGAGCCAGGCTAATGATCCTATAATCGTCATCTAAAAGCTCACAAATATTCGTGATGGTGTATATTTTTTACGCCATCCTTAAAACGCATTCCGTAACATATCACTTTCACTCATTTCAAGGAGCTTGGATTTATGATAAAGTATCACATTAATCTTAATATTTTTAGCATTGTAACACTATGATTGTGTACAAAATAAAATTATATTTTGAAGAGAAATAAAATTAAGCTTCTTGGACTTCATATTTTCATAAACGGTTCTTTAAATTGAAAAATAATAATGAAATCCCCTTAGTTATCTCAAAGTTAAACCTTTGCAAAACCTAAATAAAACCTACTTACTGTATGATAAATATTGTAATTCTTCCACAAAACTATTGTCAACGCCATACATACATATGAACCCATGAGCTGTTATACAATATCCCATTAATTGCATAACAAATTGCGGTGACTGCCCATTGTATCAATATTTATTGGTTTCTTTTGTTGGTACCACTGGTAACACCATGCAATCCTTGGCAACACTATTTGGCTGTTTATTTACCTACCTCGAACGACATGATTTATTTATTTGCGTGACTACCACTAAACCTTGTATATTGTTCTCTCTTATCTGTGTTTCAAAAATAACATTTAATAGTGTAAATTATAAATACTTTTATTTTATTCTACACAATTAAATGGATTTATAAATAAGTAAAACGATAAGTAACTAAATTGGTACATACATATTTGGATGTCGGTACTTAGCTGCTGATCCGTGCAAAATTTCAAATCGGATATTTGAAACAGATTTTAAAGATTACAACAAACAACAACCGTAGGTACGAATCATCTAGGGGGGTTTTAGTGGGTAAAAATCCCACGTAGCCCTCGGATATTTCCAGAATATTGCACCCTCGTAAAAAATGGTACTTCATTCGAGTTCCTCCCCCCCCTCCGCAGGCCTCCCCCTGCCCTTACATGGTCACATCCTTGATCTTTAGAAATTTTGTTTACTTGTCTTTGCGTTTGCTGATTTGTTGAAGGATTTCAATGGCGTTTTCACGATGAAATCTTTGGGAAACATACCTATTTCAAAATTCGTTTGTTTCAATCATACTTATTAAAAAAAAACCTTAATATAAAAAATGTGGTTCTTATGGCATCGGTTTCCCGTAAAGAAGCCAAGACAGTTACTAGTCGGTTTAACTTTGTGTTCTCTCGAAGCATGCATACCTAATATAACAACAAAGTAACGCGCTCTACAAAACAACAAAATAGCAAGATTGCAACTACCACGTTCCAACGTCCATAGTGCCCATCCTGACAGTGGGATTAGCTGCACAGCACATTGTTTATTTACGTAAAACTTTCGCTCCGCCAGCTTACAAAGGAAAGTAGCTTAGAAAAACGTAAACTCTTTTCTTGTGGCGCTTAGATGCTTTTGTCTTCGAACTACACAAAGATATTATTTGCTACAATGCACGTAAATGTTTCTACTATTTCTCAATATCTTTATTGTGTGTCGTATTTTTGTACAAGCCTGGATTTTTATAAATAGAAATATAAATAATTATTTATGCCAGGTATAACATAATTTCAGACAATTTTTTAGAAAAAAAAGCAGACATCAATTAAATCGAATAATACGAAGTAAGTTAGTAATTAGTATGACACAATAATCAAAATGTTCAAAGATATAAACAAAATAATTAAATAATGTAATATAAAAATTGTTAAGAATAGATTTTAAATTTATTATAACACATTACACAGTATATTTTTTTATTAAAAAAAAAAAGATGTATTATCATATCTTTAGATTTAGATTAGATATTCGATTCACATACCTGGTGACTAAAACTCACAATAGGCGGCCCGATTACCAATATTAGAAACTACTACCTTACTGTCTTAACTCCAAGTCATTTGTATCATAATTGCGTACCGAAGTGCATACCCGTGGAGATTTCCGCCTTTGCATCTTTTTTCAAAAGCAGTTCATAAATTAATTTTACTCCCCATTAGACAACAAAAGAGCATTTTACGCACAGGTTTTAAAGACAACATTCGGACAACGGTAGTAAAATAATTTGTACTCAAAAAATATGACGGGTTATGCCACACAGGAAGGGTCTACCTTACCCCAGAATCGGTCCATTTGCTTTCGACACGGTCCGCCTTGTTTTCTAACAGAGCAACGAGCGAGACACGACATATTTATTGCAATACGAGATAATTTAACGATGTGAACCCATCCCCCGTACGTATAATTCGGTCAAAGTTTAATTCGTTGACAAAGATTACGGCGTTTTCTAATCGGCTGGGCGTGATGTCAGAAGGCAATTTCAATTTTATGTTTCAGTGAATTGTGAGAAGAATGTTTTTGGCTCGTGTTCCAAACGATTATTTCGCAGTAAACTTAATGAAGGAGAGCCAAATGTTATGTTCGTAAAACGAGTAAGTAAAAAAGTATTTTACAAATTATTCGTTAGATTAAATGATGACATACACCTATTAAAATAGAAATTAAGTCTTTAGATGTAGATAGTCTATTACTTTTTGTGAAATTATTAAAAGTATTATATTCTAGCTGTTTTTAGGATTAGTAAGGCATTTATTTAAAAGCTGAAATATTAGTTCCCAGTGTTGCCGTTGCGTGGAGCAGGATGAACAACCTTTTTAACATTTCAAAGAATGAATAGTATAAAAGTACTTACCTGTCTAATCATCTTAGTGTCCAAATATGTAGGTACGTACAAAGTCTCCTACAATTTCCTAGACTCAACTCACTATAACAATAATATTGCGTCGATTCTCACTGAAAGTACGGAATGGCTTACATAAATAAATCAATTTCCCTAAACTGTTACCCATTAGTTTATTACCCGCGACCGATCGAATTAATAAGGATAGCATTGCAAATCACAAAATTTGCTTACACCCGCCCCAACCATATCTAATTGTAGATGGGCCTGATCTAATCGCTCCAATCACATTCGTATTATAAAATTACATTTTATTTTCCATCGTTTTGAGGGTTAGATATTCCGTGCATGCATCCATACAGCACAAGATTAAACTTGCAATTCCAGGAGTATTTGCTTAGAATGAAATGAGTACATTAAAGGTATATTTTAAATTAGGTATCTCTTATTTACTTATGAATCCTCTCCTATTGACAACTCGATAAGTCGATTCAAAAGGTTTTTATTAATTAATTATCTACTACCTATAATATTATAAAGGCCAAAGATATTTATATGTAGGTTAATCTTCAAAAATAATCCCAAAAGGGTTGGAATAGGGACATGATGAAAGTTCGTATGAAAAATCTAAAGTGCCCGACTGATTTCGATAAATTTTTCAAGAACATAGTATTTGACGCAGGGTCAAACAGGAGTACAATAACTTATTTTTTTCAAAAACCAACTCCTAAGGAGCTGAAATACGGGAAATATTTAAGTTTCCCAAAGCATAGCTAGAATGTTCACTAGTATTTCTATAGGACGTTCACTATTATTTCTATAAATAAGTATAACGAAAATGTTGCGACACATACCTGTATCAACACTTGGCTTATATAAAATCGTAAATATGTGATGATGTTGGAATCGGATGCTTCAACCTGATCCAAATTTTCCTGAATATTATTATCGAGGTCATCTTGCTTAAGCGACTTTGACATTCGAATATTAACTGCCTAATATTAATTAGGGTTTTAATCGTAACGTGAAAACACAAACCCTTTAGGATCGTGTCTGTCTGTGTGTCACGCCCTCACTAAAAATAGCATGTCTGCTTTAAAAACACTTCCTTATAAAAATAAGTAACTATAACACAAAATCATTAACGAAGCAGGAAAGAAAAAATAGAGTACCTTACTGCAATTTATTTGCTAAACAAAGAAAATACATCCTAGCAAAGTTATCAATAACACGTAGCGAATAAAGATATAAAAAGCAAAGTAGGTACAGAGTAATAAAGCTATAGAAGCAAAATAAAAAAACCTAATGCTAGCAAGATGTTACTGAGATAATTTCTCGTTTTACCCGTATATCTATCGCAAGTTTTATTCACATTTATAACAAGCGAGGCCGATTTACGCTTGACCGGTTTTTTATTACATTTGTTTACGACTCCCGGAGCTAGCTCAGAAAAAACAAATCCGTCTAATTAGACGAGCATGGCGGCGAGGGAAGCCGGGATGGTTCGGAAGCGATCATTATCGAGTCGCCTTGTGGGCAAGGATTTCGTGACTATAAAAATATTATTTATGCGTCGAGCTACTGGTCGTATAAATGCGACTCATTTATTAAATTTTATAATTAATTAATTTTTATTTGTCTCATCAACACCTGTAACTGTCTTTCTGTTCAGATTGTCTTCTCCCAATCATTACAAGCTTACAATTTAATTTGCAATGCAATGTTATGTTATGCAAGCTTAAACAGAAGTAATTCCTCTCAATCTACGGACTTCAGATGTTATGATGCAATTTTACCATAAACATAGCCGAATACTAAGATCACGAGGAGGTCCTAACTAAACGGTTGAGAGCTGTGACTTTTATTATGTATAGGTATTGCATTTATATTTACTGTAAAAGCGAGTTGTTAGATTTGCAAGCTATTAATTTCAGATGGCACGTAAAGCGCTGTCCCGGTTAAACCATGAAATAAACATAAAGTGCCTTCGGGTAGCTTAGCACACTACACCCAAGTCATTATCGCTTCTCGGTTTCACACTGGACATAGACTACTAGTAGTACGTAGACTACTACTAGTACATATGTAGTACCTACTCACTGTAAAACTCTTCAATGGAAGGTACTTATGTGATTGCAATGGGGCGGTAACGCGTTGTAAATTTGTAAGTTTTGTAACCAATTATTTTCCTTTGATAACCTAGGCTGATAATCGCTCATATTTTGTTTCTGAATTCTAAATCCATTTTCTTCGTAATTATCATTATCATATTGTATTTTATCGCGGTAGTTATCTTAATTACCCTAAATATAAAGAAGATCTGATTATTTGTAGATTAGACCGCCACACAAGTGGAATTCACTGACAAGACGTAGGTATTCCGTGTTGATATCTTAAATCTAGTATTTAACATATTTATTGAAGAAATAGCGGTAAGTTAGCGGTAGATAGGTATAAAACAAAACACTTGTTATTGAAATTTAGGTATGTCTATTAAATTATCTTTTTTTTTAATTTGATGTAGACATATGTAGATATGAATAATGAATGGATGGTTCCTCTGAAAACCTAACTTTACAACACACAAGTACCTACCAAGGGGGTTAACCTAGGTGCTAGAGTCATCACCTTGTCGTGCTGACGGGGATAAGTAGCCAGTGCCCAGTGCCTGGTGAAGCCAAGAGACTCCCAAATGGGGGGCGGAGAGCCAGTTTGGGCCTCCGCTCATGTAGGGGTGGGGGGGCCGACGACGACCCAGCTGCCAGCAGGCGGCGTGATCATCCACCTCCCTCTGATTGCAGAGAGCACTGTGGATGGATCACGGGGGCTTTATGCCCCCGTGGTGGAGGCGATTACGCCTTGAGGAAGAAAACCTCGTTAAAAAATTGAGAAGGAAGACAACCTCGTTAAAAAATCACGGAGGGGCCGGAACGCTCAATTTATTGAGTGCCCCGTGCTGAGGCCGCCGCCAATGCAGCGGCCGCCGCGCCGGGACCGTGGAGCGAGAGTAGCACACAGTCCCGGCACTATGCGGCAGCGTCGGCACCTTCAGGTTTTAGTGGGTAGGTCACCGCCGTCCTTACGGCAGTGAGAGTCCCACATAACCATTCGTTTCCTCCGGAGCGGGCGGTATGTGTAACTGCATTTCCTGAAGTAAAAAAGGTGGTGGTGTATCTACTACCCAAAAAAGCATAATAAATGTACCTATAGCATATATTATAGCACTTTGGTAGTAGATACTTTGTGAGTTTGAGCATTAAACAGATATTGAACTGGCAAAACTTATAAGACAACATCAGTGTCACCGACACGTTACCGAACAAAAGAAAACGGGGATCTGCTTGTAACTGGAAAATTTTTAGAACTCTATCAGTGGACCCAAATGGTCTGCATATGATTTTGCTTGTTCCATAGCAGTCTAGCTACGCTTATAAGTTCCACATTCATCTGAAGTAGCCAATTAAGCACGAACTATCTGTTGTAGGTATACTCGTATAGGTTGTTGACCTCAAGATGAGTAACTCGCAACTTGCCCGACATATCAACCATGGTCCATGACACATAATTATATTTCGAACTACATATTTATAGTTTTACCAATTTGGCTACAAAATTTCTTTACGGCGTACATTTTGTTATTCATTCTGTATATTAATTCGTACCTATCTAATTTAAGTAAATGGAGTATGAATATTGCATAAAAGAGTAATTAAGCCTAAATACCTATAGAAAAAAACTTAAACAAACAAACAAGTCGTTAACCCGTTAAAAACGAACCCAGGACTGATATCACAATAAATCATAATTTTCATAAAACATTAATAAAAAAAATACAGTGTGACTGACTCTATATTTACTCAGTCAGTCTGAAAGGATAGATACCATAAACTGCAAGCCTACTTTACTTGCTTAACATCCTCACACACCCGTAGGTACGTATGGGCTAGTCGTTCCCGCGCGGTTCCGGGAAGACGCATGAAGTCGTCAGGCGTCCCGCGGAGCCCTGCGGAGCCCCGGCCCGGTAGCGCGCGGGCGGTCTTCCCTTAATTAATTTTGGTACCTACCTGCCCCTGCTCGCTACGTGTCATTCCATTTCATTATCCTCTACACTGTCGCTGAGGGGTTGACATACGTATTTGGGAAACTGACCTTGACTACGATTTATAGTGATGTGTGTATGCTTTTGATTTTGTGATAAAGTGGGGTGATGGGCGAGTGGTTAAGACTTCTGACTTTTTGGAGTTATATGCGTTTGAAGCATTTAATTTTCATTCGCTATAACGGTGAAAGAAAAAATCGTGAAGAAATCTGCTTGCCGGAGAATTTGAAAAACTCAAAAGGCCTGTGAAGGCTGCCAATCAACACTTGAGCAGCCTGATGGACTATGGCCCAAATCTTCTCATGAATGGCCTTAATGATGGGCCATGATGAGTTGAAATGATGAAGGTATTTTCATGTGCAACTTTAGGTTATTTAGAAGGAATTTAACGATTCATTTATTGAGTGAAAAAGTTGTTAATTGGCAGGTCTTTTCACGCAATTTTTATAATTAAGTTGATTACACTATCTTTCATTGAAATCGTTAGATCCTTAAAATACATACCTACTTGAAATTCTTCATTTTGATTTCATTAATCTACAATCAAACAAAATCATATTTTTGCATAAAAACTTGTTTAATGCATACTGACTGTTACAAATATTTTAATTATGATAAATATCTTTCTTTATTGAAATACCAATCAAATAATTAAAACACTTCATGACTCACCGTACAGCTTAAAATAATTGATGGCAATGGCCATTTTAACCACCATAAACAAATTAACACTTTACGTTGGGAAAATATCTATTATTAATTTTACTATTTTGTAAATCGTCTCAAGTCATCAAAGTGGATGATTATTGTTTAACCACATCTTAAACCATTACTGCAGTTGCATTTAAGATTAAAAATTTCGGTATAAACTTCTTAAATTAATTAAAAAAATAACGAATTGCTCTTGACATCAACGTTATGACTGCCCACTGTTTCTTACCTGTACACAGGGTGACAATGGCAAGCTGTCTCCACGCGCCCCTATGAATCCTCAACGCAGCCCCTTGAAGATATTTCATCGATTTTATTGTGGCTCCGATGTCAACCTCGTCTCGCCGAAGGCTATAAAATTGTCGTTATATTTTTTGCACAATTCTTGTCTAACGCCGAATTATTCAAACGGGCAATTAAAGTTGGACAACTTTTGTTTAACATTCAATAATTGTTTTGTTCGTTTGTAAAAAGAACACTAAGTATTCGCCGATGTTTATCGCGAAAAACATAAGTGTTTTTTCATAAAGGTTAACATTGACATCCCGTCTTAAAGAAGCTCTGTATTTCCTGTAAAATAAAAATTTGGGAATAAACATAAACAACCACTAAGAAACGAGATCAATTTTACCTTGTCTATAAAATGTCTACTATACTCAATCTCGAATTCTTTGAACTCTTGAATGAATAAAAACATTCAAAATGTCACCATACTAATTGGTAGTTTTTGTTGTGGTAACATTAGGTATTATTACACCCTAACCTATTACAGACTCAAATAATACGGATAGATAGATTATATTATAAAAAGTATTCAACCAAACTAGGGATTAAACTACTTCATAATATACCTACCTTATTACAATGTGTATATGTACATTGCTAGTGCTTATATGTAATTTAAATGAAACTTTCGTGACGTCATTGCTTACATCGTCAATAAATCATAAATTTTCGATTTGCAATGAAAAGTTCAAAACTCTATCTGAAATAAAGTTGGAAATATCGATGTAAAACATCACGACTAACGAATAGTCACAATCACAAGGCTGTATAGAGGCTTCAATGGTATCAGTTAACCTATGCCCACCTGGTACACTCTCCCACAGAGAAAAAACTCTTATAAAGAGATAAATTATTGCATTATGGGTTTTTGAAAGAGTCCACTGCTGCTGAGAAATGACATTATTATTAAAAACTACGCTTCTTTGTCACGCTATCTTTTTGTATTCGATATATTGTCGCCATAATAAATGCTGCCTCTTATGGATGGAGCATTGTGCTCGCTACTTTTGTGGACATTATTAAATATATTTTAAAGAGTTATATTAATGGTGGTCGTCGTAAAGAGAATGTTTGATTTATTTTTTCGACGCGCGTGCTTTTTGTTTGTTTGATGTCCTTCAATCATTTAAATAATCCATTGTTTTCTTCGGACAGATTCAGGTTGCTTGTAGGTATTACGCATGTTTTGTGCGAATCATTGTATAATTTTATTTTATATGGAAAATATTATTTTGCGACATCACATTAATTTACGAAGGTTTTGAGATATTTTATTTATTTAATGTTATAAATTAAATGTTATTTTATAACAATAATAAATAATTTGAATAGCTGTTTCAAGCATCTAATGATAACTCTTGATGAAAATTCTTGAGAAAAGTTAATGGTGATAATTCTTGCACTTCTAAATACCTACTTCTTACCAGATTTTTGAAAACCCTGTATTTAAATTGAATATTTAAAAAGGTATGTGTAACATTACAATACGGGTCTCGGAGGAGAATATCATGCAGTAGAAGGGATCTGGTGCTGTGGAGCTGGATACATTCGTTAACGACCAGGGAAAATTGCCGAGGTATGCTTGGACTCATACTGGACCCTCTTACGCCCCATAAATATGTCAGACCTCACTATAAAATTTCTCAAGCGTTAAGTACCACAAATCGCAATAAAAAATGTACCAACTAATATACATATTATGTACAATGTGTACATATTAAAGTTTCACACGTACAAAAATGTACAATAGATTTTGAATAAGAACATTTTTTGTAATTCCCACTACCTGTCACTTCAATATTAAAATACATCTAAAATTGAGATATCAAAGTTGTTTTGAAACCTGACGCATTCACCTCCTTCGCAAACCAGTGTGGACTAAAGTAAGATTCATTATATTGATATTCAATTCAACCTTTCATCTTTTTACAATAGTAATGCTTCGAATTTCATTAACAGGTAGGTACGAAGGAAACATTGCTTTTTGTATGACGTGTTTGTACCCATAATGGACGACTGTAGAACTTTTTGAGACAGAACTTTACTTGTTTATTTTTGTCATATTATGTGAAAACATAAAATGCAATTTCAATGACGTTAGTGTTATTGGAGAAATGATTAAATCTTACAGAATTTATTATAATTATAACCTTATATGTTAAGGATTGACGAGCCGTATGGCGCAATAGTATGATGTCGTTCCGTCCAACAGCCGTTCCAAGGGATCTGGGCTTTATTTCTTGTGAGGCAAAATTTGAATTAGTCTATTTTATTTTTAATGATAACAGCCAACCACAAATATCTGTCATAAAGGTAGGTAAACAGACATTCTACATGAAACTGATTGTATTCCATAAATCACGAAATACTAAATTATGTAAGTATGTACCAAATGAAATTGATAACTACGTAATTAATGAATTCCTCACGATATTCTTCACTTATCCATGCTTTGCAAAATCCCAAATCAGAGAGAAAAACACGTGAGTAGACAAATAAATGTTTTTCAATGCAGGTTACATTATAACAGCATTGGCATACCATTATAATGTCGATAACTGGAGCAATTACCTTATTATGATAAAGATTCCCATTCAGTCATGCCCGGGCTGAACACCTGCGACATGATAGAACCAAACGATACATTAATATGCAAATATACTTAAAAACGGGTGTCATCTGTAATCTTTCTTTAAATCCGTTGTAATCACCAAACACGAAACACTAAGGAGGATCCGTTATTGAGTTTTAAAAGCTTCTGCATTTAATCTGATCAGATAATTGAGTGTATAGTTTGGAATCGTTCCGATAACATTCGTGAATTTCTTGATTTTTGACACTTAAAGATTATTCCAATGAGATTAGTTCGTAGTAATAAAACTATTACAACGGTAATTGGTTTTAAAACATTTTTCTATCTACCTAGGTATTTAGTATATCTATTTGAATACAAATATTTCAATTATCACCACACACCTGCCTGTCGTGTTAGTTTTTCAAGCAACTAAAGCACAAATTAATTTCGTAATGGAATTTCCATTAGGCGTCAAACTATACGCACGTTATAATTATGATCGTTATGAATACGATTATGATATTTGTCTTGAAGACATAAAGATTATAACTGAATGCTTACGTTTAAGTTAGTCCGTTGCTGGGTCGTTATAATGTGTGCACACCTTTATGATAGACGTTGATATTTGCACAGTTTTACCGGACACGGAAAACATTACATTCCAATATTTCACAATAAAGTTCCATTTTATCGCATGTTTATTACCTAAATTAGTTGAATCGATCGTAAACTTTAGGTAACTTTGAATGTAGGTAAGTATAAATAATTTATGTCTTAAAACCGGACCACGATTATTTATATTTTATTTAGTTTTTCACTTCAGTATTCAAGGCTTTACGATTTGATTAGACTGATAGCTTTTCGTATCCATTTTAAATTACGGAAACCCATATTACATTTTACTACTGAGCTCGGGTCTACCGGTATCTCACACTTTATCAACTTGCTAATTTAAATATATAAAAGCGAAAGGTTACACACTCATCATGTATAATATTGAATACCGCTTGACATAGGTAGGTATACCAATGTTTGGCAGAGTCCGGCTCTAAGAAGATTGAAATATCTTCGGTGTAAAAACAAGAAGTATGAAAATTTGTCTCAAAAAATTATGATTCAAAATTAAAAATATTATCATGCCAGAAAACTTCGAAGGGTTCAATATCCAGCGAAGCAGGGTCATTTCACAAACGAACTAGGGAAAATGTCTACACTAATATTCCCTGTCTCGTTTCATGGGACAATCATTATTTCAGTTATGAGTATGCAGCGTTTCGGCAGAAAACAATATATGTAAGTACTTACTTTTCTACTAATAAACGAAGCCGCACACCGGCACCACATATTACTCTCAACATATGTATATTTACGGCTCCACAATTATTGCGATACATTTACGAGACGAAAAATGTATTGTGTATACGCACATCGGAAGCACAGTTGTAGTGTCTAGTTGTAGCTTCTAGTTGTATTGTTTTTCATTTTCGTTATGTCATTGTTGTCATTTTTGAAGCACGGCGCCACATAAAACGAACGTGTTCCATCTTCAATTCTTCTGGTACGACAAACGCCTCGCCACCAACTGCACCTACTACAAATGTATCCTTGATGTGCGAGTTTACATACAAATATAGCGGGGCGATATATATGTACATATATCGCGTTTCAAATGTGGCGCTACAATTATTCTAATCCAAATGTATCTCTGGTGTGCGCCCGCACTCACCAGTAACGCAAGAGTTTATATATTAAGTTAAATATGACGGAGGTAGTAAACCTATGATACTGGTTTGATGAGATTAATCTGTACGCGATGATTAATAGTGAATCTGATAGCTGTCAATAGTGTCAATAGAATTGGAAAATAATAAAGTAAGGCTAGCGGTGTAATATCTTGTAAAAGCTCCTTGGGCGTTTTT
>DWJQ01000815.1:0-12621 GCA_018248915.1 Hesperia meskei straton
ACTGTCATGTGTAATGTCAGTGTCTTATTGACTACTGTGACTTTGACAATTATCGGCCATATTTGTTTTGTAGTTAACTCTATTCTAAAAAAACGGACTATACATAATAAAGAATTCATCCCTATAAGACAGGCACATAATAATTTTCGGTAATAACTTGAGATTGCTTGTAGGTGGGCAAAAAGTGCCGTACCTACTTAACGAAAAAACTCTTCAATAATTTATCGGTAGATGAAGAAGGATCCAATAAGTAGATCCAAGCTTTCTATAAGGCCCAGTAAGTACAAATTAATACGACGTTAAGTAGGTAGGTATATCTGTATAGTCACTAGTCACAAAATTATGAAGGTATGTATAAAAACTCGTAAATGTCGTGTGTATATTAACACTGAAAGGTTTATAAACGTATTGGTAAGTATATTTATAACGTGCCTATGGTGGCTTAGCTCTCGTGTTTCGAAGGATAAGCCCAAAAAGTTAATCGATGTTCTTCTTTAAGAGCCATCCGGGACGAGAGCTCTCGTTGCAACTCCGTCATAATGATAACACAAAAAACGACTTCAGCATTCACAAGTTATAAAATGAGAACATCATTAACGTTAAGTCGATAAAATGTGAATCTTTTTTTGAGATAACTCAAAAAGTACTCATCAGATGTTGTTATTTAAATGGGACCACGCGACAAGTATCAGCCGACAACTCGAATTACACATATTTTTTTTTTTATATATGAAATTCTCAAAATGGGTTCACCCCGTAAAAAAATAGGAAATAACACAAAAAATGCTGTCGAATTCAGAACTTTCTCCTTTATTTGAAGTCGGTTGAAATTAGTAACTACCTTAGTGACGCAAGCCGTAATATACTTGTCAACTGTCCTGAATATCTTAGTGTGTCATCGATATCAACTTAATCACTAACTGTATAATTAACGCTGTTCAAAGAACAGAATAATTAAAAAGGGCGGGAAAACGGTACGAAGAACGTTTTAATTGAGATCATTAATAGGACGAGCCTGTCGAAGAACAGAACGAACGTGTAATGAAACCTTTCAAACAGCTGACATACAATGCCGTTAACTACACACTAGCAACTGCATCGCGAGCGCGACGAATAGTCGCAAGAAAACGGTGGCGAGCTCAAATCTGTACCTAGTGTTTGTTTATTAATTATTACGTGAAGCAAAAGCTCTGTAACCGTTTCGAAAAATAGGGCACAAGCTTATACGGACAACGAATATTTGTGACTCTGAAGATATATGTATTTTCATGGTGGTGACCTCGCAGTGAAATAATAACGCCGGAACAGCTTTCACATATGCGTCATTTTGTCGTTTCGCTGTAGCATAGCTGCCGCGTTTTTGTCACTTCACTGTCGCACGTTTGAACACATAATAAATACCTATTTTAGTCCATTTTATAGATTGAAAAAGCAATTAAATATTTTATTATTCACATCTTGAAGAATATCGTATTGAAGTACCTAAACACTTTATGTATACTTAACATAATATTATACATATGTATAGGGTAAATTGGTTCGGGTTCTTACACTTTATAATATTTTACGCAATTCGTTCCTTGTTTATTATTTTTGTATTCAGTGCTTTTCACCTGTGTGGACTCCGTATGAATTTTAGGATTTTCGTCCGTTTCATAAAATAAATATCCCTAAGTTGACTATTTTTTTTTATTTTGTTTATTTTTTTTGTTTTAATAGTTTCCTGCTCGTGTGAGTTGAATGAAAATCATCTTCTATGACTTTACTTTGCACTAGGTACTGATACTGATCAAACACATAGAGAAATCACTTTAATTAAATCAACAATCATATCAGAGGCATGAAACCAAGTCATTAAAGAAGAAGCAGTAAAATAAACAATTCACGGCTTGCAAAATTGACTGAGGTAAGTACAATCTATACAATTTGTATAGTTCTTCTGTAATCATAAACTTAACCTTTACATGGTTTCACAACGTGCTTATTGCGGAACGCTGAACGCAAATTCTCGTGTTCTTAACTACCCTGATCTCAAACTCAGTACCGGACTGTAAAAAGTCGACGAAATCAGTAGGTTTGCTTGTGAAATAAGAATTTCATGTTTGTGAAATAAGGAAGTCCTTTCGGTATTGTGAAAATTTGTTTTGAGTTGAACGATTGAATGGGTTCTAATGAATTTTTGCGTAATAATGGATGTTTGCGTAAAAATACCGGCTTTGCGTAAATAATTACGGATGGCTTGGTGCGGAATATGAGATGAAAACGTGAGATGTTTCGCAATATATTGCTTGAAATTTTGACGCGACTGCGTCAAAAGGAAGGTGCCTAATGTTTTTCGAGCGAATGTACATATTATGTATGTGTGTTTGTATGCATTTTCGTTTCTTTGGTACGCCGTAGGTAAAGCCTAAACGACTGGATGGGTCCATAATCGTAAGTACTAGTAATTTGTTTCAATTACGTCCATTTTCAAGGGGAACTAGGAAATCAAGACCAATTTATACCGATGTTTGTGACATTTGTTGCGTAGGAGTAAGTAAACAAACTACAGAATGTGTAATTGGAATTTATAGGACACGGTCCATTTTGACCCTTCTCGAATTCGGAATAAGCGTCAACTTAGGAGCGGAAAACCACACTACAATACGCAACGATGAAAGATGAACGTTTTTTTGTAAAAATATGCATTTTATTGTACTTTTCTTGGCTTTGGTCGCAATCGCTAGATAATGCCTTTGATGTTACTGTTATACATATGTACTTAGCTAAGGACGACGATGGTTGGTAATTTAGGTATATCAGAAATATTTTATTTCATAGATATTTGTGATATTAAAAATCTATGCGTGGTTTTAGTTTAGTTTTTAATTAGTTTTTAGTGTAAAAAATACAACATTACAAAGTATTTTTACATAAAAAGTTTATAATGCGCGCCATATTTGAATTAAAGGACAGTAAATTATATAACTTACAACGTATTGTAATTAAATGTTACAAAAAAATTGTAACTGAAGCCATAGAGTGAGAAGTGAGTACGGTAATTGCATTAAAACATGCAACATGCATAATGCGATCACACCACAAGCGTATACTGATAGGAGACTGTGTTTTTTTTAAACTTTTAGTACCTATAAACTAGCTTCCATTCCACCCACGGCAACGCTTACGTGGATTTTATTTAAACTTCACCCACATAACTTGTTTATTTGTTAACCGATGAAAAAAAACTCTATGTTAAGTGGAGTCCATCCTGATAACTGCATTTATACCTAATCCACATTCAAATCAGTTAAGCTGTTTGTGAGATCTGCGTGTACAAACATACAGACATGTCTGTGTAGACAGAGTGAAAAAAGTTCTCTTGCGTATATAAGACTCCTATTGTCATATCCGTACTCCATACTAATACCTATTATAAATGTGAAAGTGTGTTTGTTTGCTTGTTTGTGGCTCTTTTACGTCGTAACATGGCTATTACATGATATGGTTTATTGTATGGAGACAGGAAGGTGGAAAGTGACGTAAGCTACTTCTTACCGTGGCAAAACATCTCATTCCCATGGGAAGATCGATGTTTTGTTAGTTGGTAAATATTTAGTTCCGGATGTTGCCAATACATGGCATTAGTAAAATTAACTCATTGTTAATAATTCTCTTTGCCCATGCGGGTGAAGCTGTGGGTAAGAGCTAGTTTTTTTAAATAAATATGCCATGTACAGACAGCGATTAGTTACAGTTTTATTATATGTAAGTATAGAAGATAGATAATATTGTTTTATATTATGTGCTTGCATAATGATAAAACAAGGTCTCTATACTCCTCGCTTATTTGATATGGAATTTGTTGTAATGGCAACCCACACAAATCCCAACTTTTCGCCCCTGTCACCAAGGTTCATTGTAGTTTGAAAACGAAATTTTTAAATGCCATAAGTAAATTTTGCTTTTAAAATTGAACTGTGAGCTGTTAGCGAGAGTGCAATTTTAGAATCTCGGCGGCTCAAGTACCTACAGGTCTTAAATCTTAATGAAAAATTTACTCCAATTTACATGAAAACAGTCCAATTTACCGAAATCCTCTATGATCCTCTATGAGAGCACTTGTCAAATATAATCGAGTACTCGTTTGATTTTCTTGGAATTTCCTAAACGGAAAATGTTACAGTTAAGATGAGACGATAACGAAATTATACCTTCCTAACGTAGATAATTAAATTCTAAGTGTCGGGATTTACAGTAGCAGTGAAAAAGGGAAATTGAAACACGTTCTTTAGTAAATAAGTATATTAAGGGACGGATTACCTACATAAAAGGTCTAATGTATTAGTCATTAGAAAGGACATATTTTTATAAGTATGTTAGTTTTCATCTTTCTTTTATCTTTATCGATTGTTTTAATTTCTTTTGTGCCGAAACGAAGAAAATATTTAGTTACAGTAAGTAGACAAAACCTTTTTAATCGACTTCAAAAAGAGGAGGTTCTTAATTGTGTAAGGTAGAACCAGAGTGGTCCAAGTGACTTTTTTCATTAACACACACACAATTGCCTTAAACAATGTTTCTGAATTGCAATTCTGCAACTAAACTGCAATTGGATCAAAGTGGAATAAAAGAATATTTAATTAATATTTTATTTTTTTTTGCCAAAATCGTGTGTTAATGAAAAAAGTCACTTGGACCACTCTGGTTCTACCTTACACAATTCGACTTTTTTCTAAGTGTAATAACTTTTCTCATTGTCAACTTCACACACTGGGTGAACTGATTTTGATAATTCTATTTTTAATCAAAAGCTGGTGCCAGTTGTGTGCCATATAAGTCACTTAGTCTGACGCGTAGTTTTTGAGTTAGCTGTTTTTTCTGTCAATTTTTGTTAAAAGTATGTTAATAGCCGACAAACGAGCAGAATTTTAAAAAATAAGATGAGATCCGTGCTCAATAGTGGTGCATGATGGATTGACATGATAATGATGAAAGAAAAGACAAATCATCTGTAGTCACCGTCACCCATGGACATCTATAGCCCCAAAGACATCATGGATGCGTAGCCTGCCGAGAAAGAAGAAAGAGGGTAGAAGAAAAATACTGATTCTCAAGCCCCCAGCGAGGACTCAAGTCGTGGCGAATGACTCTAGTAAGTGAACCGAATCCTAAGTCACCCAACTTAACCTTAATATACCTACAAAGACACTAGTAGAGGTAAATATGGACGACCAGTTTGATGCAATGGTTTCCATGCCAGATTACCGTTCGAAGAGTCCTGGATTTGATTCCCGGCGAGAGGGAAATTCTAACGATGAGTTTTTTCTGTTCTCTGTCTGAATGTGTTCTTCTCTGTATGTTGTCCTTGGCACCCATGATATATGGAATTCTAGTGCATGACCATGAGTTTATCGAAATAAAGAAAATAAAGTTCTAATAAATAACATCAGGCGCTAGATGCAGTCATTAAATAAATTCTCACATCCTGTTTTATCGTAGAGCTGTAAGATACTCGTGCAAAATTGCCTTCAAACCTACATTATGCTACATTGTTGATGGAACGCGTGTCTGCCGCCGAGGTCAAGGTCTTGCAGGTCAATGCTGGGGTCCGAGGGTGCAGGGGTAGGACCGCGGGGGGCAGGAAGGGAGGAAGCGTAGGCGTCGCCATGGCAACCGGCCCACACCACCCACGCACCGCGCAGGTACTCAATCAATTACGACCCGGTGAAAACGGTTTCTTGAAGCGTAATGAGCTGTAATTTAATGAAAATCACAGTGATGATTCGGGATGTCATTAATGAGGCATTTTATTGTTGTTTTGTTTTTTTTTTCATTTACTTATGTAGCGCTCTAGAACAATGGGTATATTGGCAAAAGGGTTTGATATTTTGGTATCGAAACATGTAAGTATAGGAAAATATTTTGAAATTGTATCATTACTACATGCTTTAATTAGCGACGCTTATAATAAAGGTATGTTGTTTTAATGAGGTAGAAAGAGTGTTTGGGGATTCATTTATACCTTCATGATATAAGTGACTGTCTGTTCTCGAAATGTGAGCGGTAGGTATCTTCTTGTATAGGCCATAGTCCAGTAAGCTGACCAAATGCATTAGATCTGCTGAATTCACACGCCTTTCACAACATTGATGAACTCTTATTTTCTTCACTAAAACAAGGGATAAGTCATTTGTAACACACATCAGTTTTGAAAATTAGAGGTGCATGAAAGATTTGAGCTCCGAACCTCCGTCCAGGAGTCCAACGCTCAAACCCAAGAACGTTTAAATTAAAACGTGCTTTCTCAAACCAGTTTATTAATTATTTTATTACTGCTTTTGAATGCAATTATTATAAGTCCAGCTTTACGATTAACTTGCAGGCCAGTAGAGCAGTGTGCTGGACTGTTGCTGGCTATTGGAGTTCGTACGCTGCAACAACTTGATCGGTCAAAGCAATAAGTTAACTCATAAGTGAAAATAATATAAAAATGCCTATCAATCATCTGTATAAATAAAACTCTTTCGTTACTGATTCGAGTGACTGACGGACAATGCACAAGCAAAACTACTGAGAATACTCAGCTGAAACGTGGCGTAATATGTTCTTTGGGTAGTGAAGGGTATATGAGATTAGAGCTTTCCCCCTAAAGGTATTAAGAAGAGGATAAACTGAAAAAAAAGATACACACGGGTGAAGTTGCGAGCTGCTAAGTATTAAATAACAGGTACCTAATAAAGATTACAATTTAACGAATCCCGTTTAAACTTTTTTCGCGTGTGGGTACTGAGGCAGTGAAGTAAAGCATAGGCAGTCAAAATTATCAATTTTACCAAACTTTCATAAATCCCCGATTATTATCGCGGTTGGGCGATTGCCTTTAATTTAATTGAATTTGGATTTTTAAATCGGATTTTCTAGTCAGTTTTTTATGAGGTACAACAACGAGAGGTAGTTTATTTGAGGTCTAGGGGTGAACATCTGCCTCTCCTTCTCCAATTAGGCGTACACCCTTGGGTGCTCTACTTCAGAATAGGGTCTCTACGGGTCATTTATCGGTCGGTCGTCATCGCTCGGTGGATATGGCGTTGGGCTCACGGTAGAGGTGTGGGCCAACTAACTTGAGTTTGGAGCTTTTTTCCTCTTCCCGCTTTCTTGCCCAATGACGTCTGTGTAGCCTTTGGTATTACTCCACAGCTCCACGTGGCTCATTTGCACGTTTCAATTCTATTTTTAACATGAAAAGTCTTCAGTCTTGTGTAAGTCACGATTAAGTTCGAACTGTAAGGGAAAACTTTCCCGTTTACGAACGAAATCGACTTGGATATTTCTTCTTTTTCATCAGATATTTTTGATTTGTACCTACCAACTAAATTATTTTTAGAATGTATTGTTTTACTATTGCCCTTATTTCGCAACGAGTTTCTTAACGTAGCTTATCAATATACCTACCCTTTTACTGTAATATCAGTACCTATACTACATTTCGTATTTGAAAGCAAAATGGAAAAAGTATCGGCGCCTATAAATTATTTATTCTGTATCTATAAACAAAAATTCTTAGAACAGACTAACAAGCTACCTTGTAACTCTCGATTACAAAGGTTAATGGTGTATAATTTAAATATTCAATAGTTATAGTCGTAAGACCTTAGCTGGAACACCATGAGTCGTTTGGTGGCTGACTCAATCAATGGTGTAGTAGTGAACCCAGCTGAAAAAACAAATCATCGTTATATAAGTCGCTAAGAATATGGAATTGCCACACGCCGCAAAAAAATTTATTATATATGGTCACAGTTCAAAATTTTCTCAAGACATTTTAATCAAACAACAGTGAAACTTTCGGAAATTGGTACCCTCCTGCTAGCATCTTTTGGCGCGTGCATGACAGAGACAGCGCCTTACAGGTAAGGCAAACTGTCTGCGCTGTCTCTGTCACCCACGCGCCAAAAATGCTTGACTATAGGCGTGTTTCTATAAACACAGGAGCGAAAAGCTGTCATACCTTCGTATGGATTACCATTAAAACGAATTCCATATCGAACGCACTTTGTGAGATTTTTAATTAATCGATTCTTATTCTTAGTTAACAAATCGCTGGCTCACTATTACAAGGTTCTATGTTATTTTTGACGAAGTTTTGTAATAAGCCATACAATTTCGTTGTTTCTTTTATTTGATAAAAATATCATATGACCATGTAATATATGATATTATGCAGTGTATTTTTGCAAAATATTTAGCTAATAACATATAGAACCTCGTAGAATTCTTAACTAAATATATGATACAATTTTAACATAGAACTTTGTAATAGTGAGCCATCGAAATGTGATCACTAATAATTACAATTCTTCTGAAAATGCCCCTGCAAATATTTTTCAGGAAAACGTAGTTAGAGCGTTTCTAGCGGGGCGTTTCCATATACGATCATAACAAGGTGCACCCTCACGGCTTCACCCGCGTGAATTTTTTGTTTCAGTTTATGCCCTTTTTATCAAAAATCCTCTCTTACGTTACGCTACATTCCCCAAAGAACATATGTACATCCAATTTCAGCCTTTTGCTTTCAGTAGTTTCAGCTGCGCCTTATATGACAATCAGTCACTCAACAGAAGAATTTTATAAGTTTGCCCATTTCTGGCCGATACCATGTTGCAGAACTAGTGATGAAACGTAGGTTACGTAAAGGCAGAGGGCCGGGAGGGTCGAAGGAGGGTCTCACGCGCCGTGAGCACAGCGTGACGCGATGACCCGTGCGCTAGCGTGATGCCACGCCTCATAGCACCTACCCTCTGTGATGTGGATCCTTCACGTATACTATATTATATGCAGTATAAAGTTATGTACAGTAAAATACATAAGTACTAGCTGTTGTTCGTGGCCTAGTTCGTGGGAAGGTATTTTTAATAAATTTTTTAAACAAAATTTCAATAATTTATTACTAAAAACTTTTTAAACTACCCCCTAAATTTCATTTTTATACGTTAAACGGTTTTCGACGTTTTATATACTTAGTTATGCCAACATCAATATAATCCCGTAAGATTAACGTAAAATAAATGAATGAATAATTGAAAACTGTGTTCAACATGAGGTCTTTGTAATCAAGTAGTAGTCCAATAATTGTACCGTCTGTATGTTGTATGTGGTATGTATGTTATAGATCTCTTAATAAATTTGATATTCATTGATATGTACTTGTAGTTCTTAATAAACACATAATGTTATACATGTACCTACTGCATGAGCACAAAATCCGCTATTCAACTTACATTCATTTATCCGAATACTTAACGACAACAATTAGTTCGGTTAATAGAGTTTCTACATAAAATTTTGTGTCTATGCTGTTGATGTTGATGTCGTATGTATTATTATTCGCAGGCACTGCATTCAGGATAATATGCAGCATTCATAATGTGAACTTATACAATTGTCAAATCTATGATGATAACCATTGAGGAGTTCCACCGTCAACAAAAAATTCGAATCTACTGTTAAAATTTTTACTCTACGGTAGTTCTAGATCTTTTGCACCACTTGACTCGTAGGTAATAATTTATAAAAGCTAGTAAAAATATTCTTAAATGCGGTGAGTAATTGCCTTAGTCAAAGAGCTGTGTCCGTCCACTTCACTATGTTGTGAGACTTGTGATTGTGAGTAGGTTCAAGTGCATCCATTAAGAAATATCTTCTCCTTTATATTGTACCTATTTCTTATCAATGTTTTACATTTTAATTAATTACTGACAATCAAAATCGTTTACGAACCAGTTTAATATATAAACTCTCCTTTTTTTTGCTATATAAACCATTCAATAGTAATTTACTTCTCAAGTACAGTACATCATTACATATAACATACCCATAAAAGCCAGTTATTTCGAGCCAGAACCACAGAACTCTGCCACGGTGTTCTACGTCAATAAGTAGAGACCTGTACAAGTAGAGTCAAGAGGGTCAGGTGTACGCCGGCGCCAGCGCCTCACACGTACACTTTGTCGGCGAGAGATTATACCACTAAGTGGCTTTAGTATCAGTTACAATTAATTTTTATCTATCCAATGCTCGTAGAGCACTGTAGCCTGTTGCTGAAGCACAGATTATACATGAAATATATCAATGGGTTTATACAATAGTTATATCCTCACAGATTTGTTGACTATATCCCTACAAAACTGTTGTGAGCTATGAAAGTGGTGCTGTCATTAAAAAAATTCATGTACCTCATCTGGATCTGGACAGGTACACTAAGTCTGTCGACTACTTGATTTGATATCCAAAATTTGTCAAAGTATAGGTACCGCCATGACGTAATTGAAGCTTTAATCAAATAGCAGTTAGTAAATAGTTATTTTAGTTCGGAATATTCGGATAGTGCTGTTCGCTTAGTTTAATTCAGTTCAGTCAGTTCGTTAAGCTCAAGCTTCATATCGGTAGGACTTCACAAGAAAAACCGCAAATCAAACTTCCTTCTGAAGTACTCATTATATTTCTTTGGAAGTATCTAACCTATTTAATATCGAATGCGATTCCTTCAGGTATGTATTCATGACGTCATATTTAGAAGGTTTCTTTAATTAAGATTAATTCAAAATCAGACTTCGCTGTCAGATGCTCGAGTTATCAGTACCTTAAGGGATTTTCCATTGGAATACTGTCTCACCGGAAGCGATAAAATGATAAATGTGCAACTAATATGCAAGTTTTTACCGATTATGACATAGGTAAACGTTGTGTGGTAACACTGTAGTTGCTGCTTGGCCAATCGTGTTATCATGAAACGAAACCGGTGGAAAATCAATGCTAGATGCTCTAGGATAGATGATATCTTTTATGCTGAGCCAAATCCTTTTCGAAGTAATAACGTCTTACTCAAAATTATTGCCAACATACATGACAAGTTTATTTTAAGTTTTGTGATTTAATTTGTTTATGTGTAAGTATTTGAAAATTCCTTTTTTCTTTCTTTCTTAGGATTTTTCAACATTTAAAGAAGAGTGTTATTTTTATAGTTCACACATACTTTGCCCTAGTCTTCTAACGAGTTATCACGGATTAAGTCTTCGTAAATCACCTTCTCTTTTCCGAGACGATCTTAATACCATCGACCATCGACCATCGACGAGTACAAGCTAATAGACTACTATTGAATGTTTCTTTACCTTATCTGGCTTTTAAAACTGTTTACAACTTATCATTTAATTTTCTACCCAAATTAGATAAAACTTTGTCAACTAGATGATAGTTTATTGCACATTAGGTAATTAAAAAGCTGACAGATAACTATTCTCGTTTAAGTATATTTGCACGTATGCGGTGAGATGAGTGCCTGTAATAGTCATATTGCGTACTTGAACGCGTGGGCGAGTCTTAGACGAGTTTCGGAGTGTTCAAAGTATCAATGAGTATCATATTACCGTTTGATATAATAAAGTGTTTCGGCTACCGTGGTTGGATGGATCGTGGGGTGGTCTGGTGTGTGGCTGAGTTCATGTTTATTACATTTTAAGACATCGTTTGATTCATAAACCTGAAAACCTAAATCATCATTGATGAACATAATTTTCATCTAGGCGTGAACTATTTGTTAATTTACCTAAGTTATAATTTTTACAAAAAACTGTGCAGCAAAAGCAGACTGCTTTGAGTTTTGCGAACTCTCAAGCATGCCGGTTTCCTCACGATTTTCCTTCACCATTACAACAAGTGATATATAAAGGATTCAAGCTCACATAACTCTGAAAAGTCAGAAGTGCGTGCCTTGAGATTCGAGCCCGGACCCTCAAAGTAGGAGGCCGAATTCCTAACCACGAAGTTAAAGCCGCTTTTCTTCTAATAATATTTCTTTTGTAAAATTGTAGAGTAGGCTTCGGAGTAACATTTCTTTGTCAACATTGATATACTCGTACATAGGTGAAACACAATAAAAATTTTCGTTATGTCACAACGTAGTTGGAAAAACACGTATAATTTTCATGTCTATTTCAATATGAAAATGACGGAGTATTAGCGACGAAACCGCTTTGTACTCCGCTACCTTTGTTTTCTAAGCCTTTTGTGTTTACCTTTAAAGTTGAAAAATCTATCACTTATAGGTTTTACTCTTCGGCGTGCTACATAAATAGTTGATTTGGCAGTAAAATCAAATTCATTTTATGTACGTCATATCTGATTTGAATGAGACATAAATCAACAAAAAGCTCAGCACCATCTCAGCACTAATATTGGTTCGTTTTTACCGGACTGAGAAATGTAAAGGGAACAATGTGTTAACAATCTATGTAGGTATAATGTATAATGTATACAGCAGATAGATACATTTGTACTTTTTTAACGATTTAGAAACAAAATGCAGGGGCCGATATTAATGATTCTTAATTTAGTGGCGTTCTATTTATCTTCCAAGTGTTATTAAAGACATTGCATTAATATGTACATTAGTTCAATATACCTCTATACGCCATATTATTGTCGAAAAAAATAAAATCAAAATAGTATGTAGTAAATAAATGTTAAGTATTATCACAGAATTCACAGAAATTTGGTGTTAAAAATAATCTTTAGGTTCTACTTACCGTTCAGGTATAATTTCCATTAATTATTTTGGGTCTAGCACCTACGAGTATAACA
>DWJQ01000816.1:0-12614 GCA_018248915.1 Hesperia meskei straton
ATAGTTTGAATACATATTCACTACGATATGACAGCATTTTCGTATTGTTACAATCTAGGCCCAAGTTTGTATGAATAGGGCCCAGTCTCCTTTGTACATAGGTTCTCGTGCATCATGTCATATAGTAAAAACCGCATGAAAACCAATTCGGGCGATAACACTTTGGTAAACGTAGTGCAAAACAATAAATCCTATTTAAATGTATTCAAAGCTTGTTATGCCAACCATTTGCAAATTTTATAATTAGTTATATTTCCCATTTTTTGTCCGGTCAGGAGCTAAAACGTTTTGTATGTTATCTGTTCATTATAAAACGTATTCTTGTTTTATAATAAAAAAGATGGTTTGTTCAGGTGTGGTATGTGCCTAAGTTGACTTTTAAATTTTATTTCTTATGTACAGCGTTCGTTATAATTGTTTTTTTTTTTATATTTACATTGTTTAATTAATCGGATTAACAATTATTCTTCTACTGAGACGTGAAACTGAATAATTAATAATAATTTAAGTAGCAAAATTAATAACAAGTAATATAATTAAGAGATTACAAATACTTAATGACGACGAGAAAAAAACATTTGTCTATCACATGCATGCCGAGAATCCAACCTTGAATTTTTTAATCCGCAAATATGTGATTAAAATGTGGGTGTGTTCTAGTCTAGCGTCTAGGTTTCGAATAAATTAGGATGCTTTACGACCTATAGATGAAGTACTATGTAGATACTTAAATTAGAATCGTAGTTAAACATTAAGGCTCTTCTCACATAACGCTATTTATGAGCTACGCTAAATTTTGGGTTGCGATGCAGTCGCGTAGCTCATAAATAGAGGTGTGTGAAAAGAGTCTAACTTATATTCTTATGGAATTAAGAGTTATTGAACAGACATCACCTGAACGTGTGTAGAACAAGACGCAATTTTTTAGATGGTTAGTCCAGAAGAAATAAGTTCAGTTTGAATCTTAGTTGGTCAGTTTGTTAATAAGTGTGAGAGGTCTTGGACAGGCATTGTTAATGACAGTCCGGTTAGTTATTGTTATTATTTGTCTCTTTCAAATTTGATCATAGACGCGTTATATTAAAATAAATGGGGTCACTATTGACTAAGCTGTCTAAGCATTTGTTGGTTCCTATCAGGGGTCATCATCATCGTTATCATCTTAAGCCATCATGGCCCGCTGTTAAGCACGGGTCACTTGTCACAACGACAAGGTTAAGGCAACCACCACGCTGGCCAAGTGTGGATTGGCGGACTACACACATCTTTGAGTTTTGCGAACTCTCCGGCATGCAGGTTTCCTCACGATGTTTTACTTCACCACTTGTTGCAAGTGACATTTAAATGCTTAACACTCACATATCTCCGAAAATTGAGAGGTGTGTGCACTGGGATTCATACCTGGACTCTCCAATAGGAGGTCGAATTCTTAACGACTACGCTATCACCGATCAGAGGTACTAACTAATAATATTAATATACACGAAATATGTGTTCTTATAACACTCTAAAATCATATACGGATATCATAAAAATATATTTTTATGCCTTATCGCTATATAAACGTTATAAATTCATTCATTTCATGTTAATGTTGACCATTATGAGTTGTTGTGGAATTTCTGAATGGGTTTATGTTGTAAGATTTCCGAGAAATTAACTTTGCGCATTAATGTTAAAACTTTGGTCTTTCGGATATCAGAATTATCTGTCATTTGGTGTAAGTATTGTATACTGTCTTATTTTGGTGCATTAAGATAATACTAAAATTTATTACTGTATGACGCTTGCGAATTCGTTTTTAATTGAAGGGTTGAAACTGTTCAAGAATGAACGAAAGTACATTTAAATAAAAAAGTTTTAGTTAACAATAATTGAATTAAGCGAATTAAGTAATAATTGTGTTATACTTAGGTAATGGTTAAAAGTAAAGTTCATAAACTTCAGCATAAACTTAAACATAATATAGCATGCAGCTTTAAACAATTGTATTTATTTCGTCTGAACAGTTTAATGCTTTAATTTACTATTTCTTATAAGACGATTCGTATACATGTACTAGTGCACAATAGTTATCACACTGAACTGTTCCATGATGGATCCTAGGTTCGATTTCCAACGAAGCAATTGTTTCAATTATCGGTTTTCTCATTTATACTTACTTACACATAAGTACATAATATGTATGTGTATAAGGGAAAACGGGAAATCGTACTCGTACAAGCGATTCTAGTGTGGAGTTATGGTTGTGTAGCGTTATTTATTATTATTATTTAATACTTTCGCTAAATGATTTCAACAAAGAAGGCGCGTAAACGTCAAAAATGCGAATTTATTTAAGAATTGTATATTTCCTCGCTTCCCGGTAGTAATTTTTGTTGATTGCCCCCGTGGGGACCAAGTTATGTGTGCGGCTTGTAAAACTTGTATATTACCAATTTAGACTCAATATTCTTTCAATTACGTGTGACTGGTCAATATCTGGAGGTTTTTATCTGCAAATATAATGTTGTGTTAACGTTGAGTTGCTCTGATTGTATCAATTACGGAAAAGCGAATCGCTTTGTCCGTGTACATTTGGCGGGACCTTAAAATGCTCAAATAGCACAAACAAATTCATTCTCTCGTACTTGGATTCCCTGTGACACGGACATGGTGGCATGGACGACCAATAATACATCACTAACTCCTATGACCTGAGAACAGACATTTATCTGTAATATAAATCTGCCCTGGCCGAGAATCTAACCCGGAACACTTTGATTCGTAGTTCACTGCCAACAAGGCTACTAGTGTGAGGGTATGTGACTCTAATGTTTATTGATTAATCTTCTATTTCGCAACTCATATCTGTGTCTATTGAAGTTGTTTTTTTTTAAACTAGTTATCTTCCTTTCTTTCCAAGATCAAGAGCTATCTACTATCTTCACACATTCCACACCTTCCACATCATTGCACACATTCATCACCTGTAAAGTTCAGACGTAAATATTGGCTTTAAATCAATAAATAAAGGTAAAGATTTTGGCAACACTTGCGATTGCTTAATGGTGGATGGTGGATACCATATGTGGGTGCAATGACCTGGTCGAAGGCTGAGCTGTGACGTCAATCGGTAATCTAGAACCAATCGCTATAACAGTTTAAGTAAAACTTGTAAATACAAATAAAGTTCATTTTTTTCTGTGTTAACTATAGTCGAGTCAACCCATAATCAACCCATTACTGGGCATGGGTTCCCTCTAACAATGTAAGGGTAGCCCATAGTCCATCATGCTGATCAAATGCAACAGGCAGTCTTCACACAACTTTGAAATTATTATGAAGAACTCTTAGTGCGTAGGTTTCGTCACGATTAATATCTTTACGACAACAATTGATAATTAAATTAAAATCCTCGCATTATTTAAAAAAATAGAGGTGCGTGCAGATATTGAACCCAGGCCGCCGGCTCCAGAATCCAAGGTTCAATTCCTCACCTATCCCTGCTTATAAAATAAATAAAGTATTAAACTAAGATCAATATTGTCTACGCTGGTTTTCGTATCGCAGTTTAACATAACAATACAATAGAATTGACTGGTTATAATTGTTTATGGTCTGGAGAAACCAGATCGAAGCCTACGCTGCCGTGTCTACAGACCTGGAAACGAAATATCTACAATATTAGGAGTAGAATTTATTGAATACAGGAAGCTAACATATTATAAGAGATGTATTATAAACTAGTAACTTCTATTTTTTTCAGGGAATACTTGTGTTTTCATCGACTTTTAAAAAAGTAGGTGGCATTCGACACTTATGTTCTTTTTTGTACGGATTGTATGTAAAACAATATTTTATACTACTTATAACTTAATTTCCGAGAACATGAAGCTCCGTTTTATTAGCGAAACCCAAATTTACTACCTATGCTCATAGTTCAATTTAGCTTGTACTCAAAATTAACTTAGAACATTTTATATTCTCGCTGCCAAACATTAATGTTACACAGGGGCGGAAGAACCATTTGTTGTACGATGCAATTTTTTTAACGTTTCGCACTCACTAGCCCCTCACTAGGATTCCCTTTGTCGTGGGTGCCATGGATAACACACAAGACAAAGACACATACCCAAACCGAGAACGGAAATTTAAACTCCGTCATTCAAATTTCCGCCTCGCTGAGAATCGAACCCAGCACCCTCGGAGCAGCGATCCGGCGTGCTAACCATTGCGCCATCGGGGTCGTCAATTAAAATGAATTCCATACCAAACGCGTGTAGTTCTGTCCTGTCTGTACGACAAGTCTACAACACTACAGAATGCCAGGAGCCCATAAACGTCTACAGTTCGTCCTACACAGATGGTAGATTAACACCATAAATAGCAATCGTCGCAGTCATCTGACGATGACGGATTTATTGCGGGTACTCACTACATACATTCAGTGATGGTGCTTTGTGATATGCGGCCGATATTTGAGATTTCTGATACGTTTTGAATATGCGGGAAAGAATGGAGTGTAAAAACAATGAAATATTTGCAGTTATCTAAAGGGCTATATGCACTAAGCATTTTTTTTTAAATTATGTAATATGTATTTCAAAAATAAGGCTAATTTCTACGGTACCAAGTTCAGTGTCCATAAAAATATCTCAGGTAAAACCGTTCTTATAAATGGGTATAACAGTAAATTAAGTCCGGTTTAGAACCTGGGACCCCTTGTTTGACACTCTTTTATTATACCGAGGACATTCATTGATTGTCAAAGAACACAATTATATACTATTTAGTAAAGTGCTATTTATTTCTTTAAACTATGTAAGTACATTTGGATTACTCACTATAAACTATTAACACTAACTCTTCTTATTTACTTTCTTGTTGTGAAGATTGTAACATTAAATTTCTGGTATCCTCATAATGCTCCCACTGGCTGTATCAACCCCCTTCTTTCCCCTATTTCTCCCTCTCCCTTGTGAAGTCCGAAACTAATATAATATTTAACAAATAAAGTCATGTGAAGTTCATGACCTTACAATTACAATTTTTCTCTTTGCCTACGCTTCAGTAGCAATTGTACGACTTACTTCGTACTTAAGTCGATGCGTATTCCTCTTAACTCCCCGTGGCCACGACAATGTATAGCCTTATTTATAGTCTTTGGTAAATTCGTAATGTTAGCTTAACATGGGGAGCCAAGAATGTTATCAGATAGAAGACGGCTACTGCACGCACACTGAAAAATATTTCAAAAACTGATTAAATGTTATCTTATTCAAATGTGAAAGATTTAGCAGTGTTTTACATAATGCTTTATACCACAATACGGCAAAGTCAAAATGGGGATTAAAATTTTGTAGTACAAAGCAGTTGCAGCTTGCAAAAATGATGTGTAGGTATGTATATTAGAATTCAATTACCACTTGCTTTGGGGAGAGAAAACATCGTAAGGAAACTTCTTACTCCTTCGATCTCTTCATTTTCAAAGTTGTTGTTTATGTTTGAAATACGCCAAACCACACTTGGCCAGCATAGTGGACTATTATAGCCTGTACCCCTACAGGGACCCCTGTGGAGAAAACTAAAAAACTATCAGTCAGATGTCAAGATGACAAGTACCAGCTTTGGAATAAAAAATGTAAAAAACGGAACATTCAGTAAAAAGTTATGAGGTAAAACACATAAAATAAAATACATTCGAATTGAAAACTTCCTTTTTGAAGTCCCTAAAACATGCAGACAATATTAGTCGTTGCTAACTAAATACAATACGCTATAAATATTTTATCGACGCTATAAATTACTAAAACGGTAATAAAATAAAAACGATCGAATTAAAAACTAATATCGTGTGAAGTAAAAAGGCATAAAAGATCCGCAGTAAGCAGTCACATTCCAAGCTAATGGTTTTATTACTCTATGCATTTTTAAGCAGTGTCAACACTGACGAACAAAACCAAAGACCATAGACGTAAAAACCCATGGACGTCGTCTATGGCACTAACTCTAGAAAAGGCACAATAACCCAATCACCTGAAAAAGAGACAGAATGATAATATCTACTATCTCGTTTTGTGATGTTATTTTCTATGACTGCAAAGAACTTTGCACAATTTATTCTCGTATCACGTACAATTTTAAGTGGCCAATAACCAAACGGTGGCCAATTACTCCTCAGTTTATCTTAGAATCGTTTATTCTTATTCTATCTCATGTTGGGCAGGATCACCAGAAGTCTACCTAACTTGTTACTCTATGGACAAAGCATACGAGTTCTTCGCGATGACATAATTACTAGACTAGACTAGTTTGTCTACTAAAAATGTATAATTAAGCATCACAAGCGGCGAGTCAAACAATAAATTTTGCAAAGTTAAACGCATACATAATGCATGCGCCGGCGCATCGAAGACAGGCAGATTGATAGCGCGATCACTTAATATAGCAATTTACACCTGTTACGTTGGTATGACTTCCTCAAAACCGCTTTATTACGTCAAATGACATGCGATGATTGGTCCGTCATTATGCGGCAATTTAAATGTTTGAAATTCGAATTTAAATAACGTTCGATTTATTCATGGTAATGTTGGTACTATTTTTATGGTACTGGATTGTGAATAATTAAAATGGAATAAGTTGTTTTAGATTAGTAACAATTACTTGAACACTAGGATGTGTCATAGATTTGTCATTTTGATATTCTAAGTTTCCGTCTTTCCTTCACGAATTAAATGTATTTTTTTTAATTATACAAAATAACCAAATGTAATAAGCCCTTAAATGAAATTAAGACTATTCAAGTGAGCTTTTGAATCTATCACACGGATAGAAGTTGCTTTAATAACTAGAAAAAAGTGACGATATTCAGACTAGTTTTTGGAACATACTTAGCTTTTATATTATACTTCTTTAATGGCAGGAAACAACTACCAACCGTGCCCGCAGTTGCTTAACTTGGTCGATCACTTAGGATCGCAAGTCGCCGAGCTACAAATAAATAAAATATAATGTATAAAATCCACAAAGTGAATCAATCCGAGAGAAAGGAGCCTCTACAATAAAATTTTGATATTTGCCATTTTCAAAATTATAACTCCACGTAGTTTTTGTTAAATTTTTGTTCGGGTTTCTTCGGCTTCTATTCAAAAATTCACGTAAGCTTGAACCCAACAAATTCTCTCTGCAATAAATGCTTTTAAAGCTTTTATAAGCTCGTGACATTTTGGTCACTCAAAATTTGAAGATTATAAAAATAAGACTTTTATGGTTATACAAATTTTTGTAATAAAATTAGATATAATATATTCATTTGTAATGTAGGTTATTTCTTAATTTTACGATCAACGCCATTATGAGTAAAAATTGCATAATTTAAATAGGTATGTCTTGTTAATTTCCTACATAGTAAATGTAGTAGTTAAAACCATTGTAAATATATTTAATTATTGCATTGTTTGTTATTTAGTCGCAACATCTAAATCAGTTATAACTATAATATATGATAATTATGTTCGTTATTATACAATGGCCGAGCGAACATTATTTGCACTTGTAGAACTTATAAACCACCGGAGGGTTAAAAGTTATCTTTGTATTCAATAAATCGTATAAATACAAGTAACAATTACTGATAACTATTAACTTAAATAAATTTATCCTCAAAATGTGTCATTCTTGGAAAGAATTTGAGTTTGTTGGGATTGAATTGAATTGGAGTTTGTTGGGATGTTTATTAAACCGTACATAATTAATTCCTATAAAATGAAGTTTAAGAATTTTTACGTTATCATCTGTTTGTCTGATTCTGTGCTTTTGGTTTCATTAATAGAACCGACTTCATCGATTTGGATGCGACTTTCAATCTACAGCTTTCTATCGTAATAAAGCTAAAGTAACTACTTATAAAACTATATTTTTACTAAGAAGAGATAATAAAGTTTTCTGGAAGCAAGTACTTAATATTTTATATCCATTAGTTTTGTGGTGTAAGAAATTCTAAATTTTAACTGTAAACCAACAATATGGGTCAAAATGACGTTTACTTTCCTCAAGGTTACCGATTGATTGATGATGGTGTCAAAGATAACCATAATTTTAATGTAAATACTGTCCTTATTGGAGTAACAGGATCATAATTTACTTGTAACCATCAATTTATTTATTAACTTGTCAAATAAAATATTGAATATTGATTTACATATACGCAAGTTGGGTTTATCTGCTAAGCATCACAATTTGACTGGACCAGGGTTGGATTCCAGGATGTCAAATTTTGATTTTCTGCGCGTTTCAAAATAATTCTTCCGTGCAGGTAAATATCTTCAAGTAATCCGCACCACTGAAGATTATTGAAAGAAGGTTAATAAAATAATTATTGATAATGCATTATGTATTAATAACTATAAAAAAATTATTCAAGTTTATATCCTTAAAATATTCAAGAACTAGCTCGTATCAATTTAACGTATTTACATACAAACTTGTCAGTTTACAAGATTGTTATTTTATAATTATGTAAAATGGCTGAATTTTAATTGCGGTGTGACATGCGCCGTTTTACATTCAATGTTATCATTTAAAATCAGTCTATACTTAAATATTCAAATATTCGCACCTTTTGGAATCTTTTGCGGTTGTACTATACATACATATATTTACGAGGTGATAAACTTTATCTTATCACCGTTATGATCGGTATTAATTTCTCATAAACCATTATAATGAAGAAATTGCGTTGCAAGACGTGTCCAAAGCTTCAGTCAATACCACGATTCATTTTAAGGCAATTTAATTTCCTACAGTAAAATAGGTAGGTATATTACTAAAATTGTTTATCTTTTGGTGAATGATGGTTGTGAAGCAAGTAGCCAGTCTCTAGGACAAAACAAATGATTTCAATTCGATTATCCCACTAACAAGAAAGCGTTGACTTGGACATGAAATTCAAAGTTTATACAGGTCTCTAAACGATAAGAATCAAAGTAATAAAACGTCATAACATCTGGCGCGCACTGTCCATCACTCATATATCCCGTTATAACACGCCATTGCGTGTCCTAGCACAATTAGGGTCCATCAAGGTTCGCCCTGGGACCCATACTTTTGATAAAGAATCTCAAACACGACAATTAACATGAGCAAGATTTCTGTGAAGTTTATTAGGAAATGTGTCAATGGAACTATTTGTTTTATAGTTTTATTGTTGTCGTAATTCAATAATCGAAGTTGTGTGAATGACAGTTTAATTACTTGTGAGAATTCACAGTTTAAGAGGATGATAGTTGCAGTCAAAAGCTAACTAATAATAGAATAAAACTGGATACCTTTACTTTACGGTTGAAGTGAGTGATCATTGGTATAATTTGATTAGAGAAGTATAACTTCATATAACTGTTGCAGATTAAATCAATGTTTACGGTAAATTATATTCTGGAGTTGCTCGAAATAATCTGTTTAATAAAGCTGTGTGGAACAAAACAATGCTATCAGTATTACGAGTGTTTTATAATGGAATTAAAAATAAACGGCATGTTCCCTCGTATTCAGATTAAGATGTAGTTTAATTTTTTCTGGCTGTGCAATTGTAAGCGTTGTATTTGATGTTGATTGAAATTATACTCTATTTGTATTGCTGTAAATGTGAATTATGGTTGTTGTTATTCAAAATATCACTGCACTGGCACATTAATCATAATGTCACTACTGGATTTAATTGAATGAAACTGATTATTGTGATAGGTTATCCGCTGTTTTCAATGGTAGACTAAATTCGCTGCCATTAATGTTTATGTTTGTCTTTAGTTTTTGTATAAACGATGTATGTGTTAACAATATTGAAATTAACAATATCTTCACATTGATAACTATAAGTAGGTACATTTAAAAGACCTGACACATATTCGATATTCGATAACAATAGCTTTAAACGCTATGAAACATAGTAATGAAACAAATACGTAAGTGAGTATTGACTGAGTGCAACCACGAAACTTTCAAACTTAATTCACTGCGTTGCAACCGTCGGTGATGAACATTAAAAATAAATAAGTATTCAATCTTTTAAACCATGATATTGCGCTGGAAATTATAATGATATTCAAGAAGTAGGTATGTATATTTATTGTATATTACTCATAATGATCAAAAGGCTGTATTGAGCAGTGATTGCGTAGTCTAAGCCTATTCCGCTTGTTTATGTTACAAGATATATAATAACAATTATTGCAACTAGGTTTCAATATCAACCTAAATTGATAAGTACCTCATGATTATCTTTAACACCTAATATTGCAAATTTTATAGAGATCATAAAACTGTATTGAAATTGGGATATAAAATGTTAGATAGCACAGTTTATGTAATATGTGCTTTATTTGCAAATGTCGTAAAACTAAGACGCAACTTTATGATTAATGGTTTATGGCCAGTACTACAGATTCCCATTTCTACAGATTCCCAGTTCTACAGATTTCCATTTCTTTTTTTGTAAGAATATCTAAAATAAAGCGCTCATAGCTCGGCGGCTTGCGACGATCAACCAAGTGATCGACCAAATTTAGCAATTGCGAGAGTGGTCGGTAGTTGAAAGGGTGACCGATAGTGGCAAAATTTCTTGTGCTCTTCCGTGCTTCGGAGGGCACGTAAATCCGTCGGTACAAGTTGTTATCGATAGATAGCAGTCGTTTAGTCATGTCGGAGGCCAAAGGGCAGCATGAAAACTTCCGATACTGGGTTGACCACTTACTCCTCCACCAATCCACACTGGAGCAGCATAGTTGAGAATGCTTTAGGCCTCCTCAATAATGCGGAGAAATCCGTGCTCTGTAGTGGGCCATTAATGGGTTGTAGCCATAGAATAGAAGTGTTTTATTTGTAAGTGTCGTAAAACATAATAATATTACGAAACTTGATGATTAATTTGTTAGGTACCTATTACTACTGAAGCTTAAGTTTACGGTTGTACTGATTTAGGATCTTACAGTGATGAAACTAAAACCTTATTCATACGAGATTTAGCCGATGATAGCGATGATAGATAAAATGATACCCGTTTACATTCAAGTGGACTGATCAGGTCCATCGATAGCGCTGCAGTTCTTGCAACTGATCGCTGTGGATTAGTTGTCGGCGATTTTATCACTCCAATGAATTGAAAAATGTGCTACCTCATTGTTTGATTGCGGTGCGCGGAGTAGGAAATAAAGGCTGATGTATAAGGACCTACAAGCGATATAAACGACCTTTGCAAATGATTATGCGTAGTTTTTGATGCATTCATGGTTTCGCAGCTGTCAAAGCTAAGACAGTTTTTGGTTGCACTTCATAGCGCGAAGCTTGAAAGTTTGTAATCTCCCACACATTCTTGCAAACATTTGTATAATGTACAAACGTGCATGGGCATGTGAGTGACCGGCGTAAGGGGCTGTATTTGTAATCGAATGGTTTAATATGTAATAATTAGCTCGGTATACCGACACAGCTAGATCGATTTAAACAAGAATAGCGTTGTGGAGTCAAGTACAGGTTAATAGAAAAAAAGAATCCAACGCAAAAAGACTTAGGACTTTTATAAATGAATGTGTGTGGTGGATATCTAAGTAGGTTTTTGAAACATTTGGTAGACAGAAATGATTTGCATTGTGCATAAGCCTTTACAAATTCTTGCAATTACACTGAAGCGTATAATGTTTCGAAATATTTTATCCAAAGGTATCAGGCTCCGAGATATAACGTTAAGATTAAGCACACCCGTATATTATACGGATTGATATAATTAGGTAATTGTTAAAGATATATAACGATTACCGACATAAATCAGCGGTCATACAATTTAAACGGTTTCATCGTACCTAAGTACACTTGATTCCTTTTTTTCTTTCCATGCAAAAGAGTGCAACATTAATGGTTAATAGAGACATATTTGTAACCAGGGATCTGAATGAACTAATTGATGTTAAACAAACATTTAAATAAAATTAATACTACCCCAACCTTACTATACCTACATATATCTATCAGTGACAACCGCACTGAAATTAGCTAAGCCAAAATCCAAAATCATTGTTATGAGACCCATTACATTAAAAACCCATTTTATTCAAGTACCTATCAACCATTATATATACGAGTATATATCGATAATTTCACCATCACCAAAATCATGATGACATTATTTACATCTATTGACGGTTGCTACTCTTTCTCCCATAAATCTTTAGTTGCATCGAAAATCATTACACTTATGGTGCCAGAACGTCGACTTATCGCGACCTCTGTCGGCTAAAGATTTATGATTGTTACTAGAGAACCGCCCGCGCTTCGCTTCGGGACCCGTAAGTAACAGCCGCGTAGGTCCCGCTCCCGTAGGAATCTCGGCCAAAGATAAGCCTATAATATGTCATACTGGAACATCAACATCAGAATCCGTCCTGTTCAGTTTCGGAGCCGGTGGCCCCCTGACTAAGGTCTCTGCCGCGGTTCGTAACAACGGACCGGTCTTTGGGACCCTGTATGGGTCCTCGAAGATTGTCCAGATGGTGATGTGGAGTATGAGTGTCTAGTCCGAGGAGTCATGATGATTTTCACGCTGCCAGGGCGATCAGGCCCTACCAGGTGAGACCCGCTGG
>DWJQ01000817.1:0-12613 GCA_018248915.1 Hesperia meskei straton
AAGTTCGACTCACCTTGACAGCACGCATGCGGCTTTTGATTCCCACTATTGCGTGTGGGCTTTTGGGTGCTGGATGCCCCCGTTCAACAACTGCAAGCCAGTATTTAGTGGCGGAAACATGCCTTATCTAGCTATTCCTAATTACCCGCCGTTCTCAATTACCCTACTTTCCCCTACACTTTATATACATTCTTATGTAAATTAATAAATACTAGACCGGACATGGGCTATGTAGATGTATTATAATGAATCATCACGAAGTGTTGCCGTCAGGAAAAAGTTGTCCCCTAAATCACGAGTGGGTATCGCACCTAGAACATGTAGCAAGGTTATTATAGATTAGATAACAGGGTCTTCGAGATAATAATTAAAACGCTTAGGTAATACTTAATCGTAATAGAATATTTACTACAGATACATATAATAAATAGGCAGACACGAAGTTTCTATTAATAGGAGATATTACTGCCAAATTTTGGCGACAGAGTGCAGCACTAAGATAAACAGTAGATAAATACAATTTTGACCAATAGGACATCTTACGGCCAACATTTGACGCCAGAGTGCAGCACTAGCACATACACCGCCGCGCCGCTTTACGTAACTGGACGAAAACGAAAACGCCCTAAATATCACATTTTCATACAAATTTGAACGTTTTGGTCTAGTTACGGATGTATGTGCTGATGGCGCCATCTACGCCGAGCTTTGCGTTAAATTCCCTATTGGCACATAAACACTATATTTTTTAAATCATCACCAAACGTCCCTGTTAACGGAGAACTCTGTGTAAAGGACAAGGCACTGCTCTATACACTTTACTTCAATCAGTTACTAACTGGCTCAAATTTTATCTACTAACGTTCTGACACTATTTGCCAACTGGACTAATAATACTAGTACCGATGTCAGTCTTATTCTAGATCTACCACAGTGATCACAGGCAGCAGTGAAAGGGTGCTGCTGCATGCTCTTTTGCTACATCCATTGCAGAAATCAAAAACTTAATAAAAAATACTATCGGGTATTTAAGCTAAACTACACGCCCAATTTCATTCATTCACTCCCTGAAACCAAAGACAGGCGTTGACCAAAGTAAATATTAAGAAAGGCGTACATGAAGCGTGATTTTGAGCACGAAAGCACAAATTGTACAGCCATTTATATCGAGTGGTGATAATCATCTAAAATTATATTCACGTTCAATTTATTATAGACTGAGAGACTGCCAACGAATTGGTGAAGTATTTAAAGTTATAATTATCTATATTTGACATATTCGTATAAGTCTACATTCTTTTCTATATTTTATTCTTATAAGTTGAAGAAGAATTTGATAATTCTTGACTATACATGGGATAGACACAAGCACAACAACTATGTGAATAAAGCAATTTCATTTTACATTTGAATGTACTGAAATAATTATTATGAGGCCTGTCTACTTAAATACTTTCGAACTAGATAAACAGACAAACATTATAAATACTGGAATGCTTTTTAATCAACATGTTTACTTACAAATCCTACCAATATTATAAAATCGAAAGTTTGTAAGGATGTGTGTGTGTGTGTGTGTGTGTTTGTTGCTCTTTCACGCAAAAGCTACTGAACGGATTTTCATGAAACTTTGCAGTAATATAGCTTAGACATCGGAATAACATAATTTGTTAAAATTTATAGAGATTTTTGAAGGAACGGGTTTCCCGAAGCGAAGCGAGGGCGCATTTACTAGTATCAGATAATTATAGTTAACTAGTTTATAGCCACTGCTCCACCCAGGCGATCAATGGTAATAAATTAACTGTGAACTTATCATACACATTACATACGTGAAAGGGCAAATAAGTAACAGTCGCCAAATTATAATGTCTAAGTATGCTAAGAGGAACCGGAGCTAACGCTGACAGCAGTAAAGTATTAGGTAGTATGGATGGTTCGCTTTACACGTTACGTCACACATAATGCTACGGACCCATGGGAGTGACATGTTTTTTACGCAGTAGAAGGTAGGAGGTAGAAAGAAGTACCCTATGTCACTCTTCAGCCTCCTTACTATCGCTACATACAAGAATTTACCATAACAATTCTTCTTTGTGACTTGAAAGAAGGACAAACACAGAAAGTTACTTAAATTAACCTCGGCATTTATTATCATAAATTTTTAGTTTGTTATTGTTTTAAATACCCATAATACGTTTTCCAATATTTTCAGTGTTTAACCATACTGATAAAATGATTCGTATTTTTTATTCCAGCCAGCCAGCCCCTACACTATAAGGGCAAGTTCACATTATCTCCATGCGACTGTTTAACAGCGCTCACGACAGCGCGGCGGCTCAAAGCAATCGTAAAGTCGCAAAAAGATAAAAACGAAACCAGACTTGATCGTAAGACCAAATTCACACTTCTCTATAGGTATTGCTTTGCTTACTTACTTGGGTTAATAATATTTTATTCAGTTTAAGTTCTTATTAGCTGTTATGTGCTAAATATTATGTGTTTAACAGGGTACAAGAAATTACTACCTAAATTTAGAGAATTATTATTTTTTTGCTGGTCATACCAATATGACATACTAGTATGATCTGTATGCCCACCGAAAAATAATACATTTAAGCTCAACTGTTATATATGAAGGTATCATTATCATGTATGTATAGCGTGTGAATGAATGTCTTCATATTCGTAACCCATTACTGTCACAACTACTTACACATATGTAGACCCACCGCACGCAGGCGGCAAGCAACGGCAAATGGGCTTTCACACAGATAGGTAGGCAAAATGCAATTAAGATTACGAATTTTAAGTATGTAGGTACATCTAGACACGCAGAATTGCTGCACCCCCTGTGATAAAATTTATTTTTACACGACCCATACGTATGTCGCAAGAGTAACCATGCCTTATCGTCGTTCCAATCCTGGCCTAGGTTAGATTACCAGCGAGGCTGAAATTTGGGTGATTAGGAGAATTTGAAAATTAGAGATGCGCACAGGATTTGTACCCTTATTTATTCATTTATTTATTTATTTTTGTGGTCCGCCGTTCATAGCACGTGTTTATCTTTGCTAGCTATTACTCTAATAACATTAAAGTTCATATTTGTTACGGACATAAAGCAGTCACAACGAGCGGCAGTCATTTAGCGGGCGAGCGATATATCACCGCGGATAACTAGCCATTATTTACTGTGACAATTTTATTTTGAAATAAATATAAATACGTGTATGTCATCTTTATTTGTCTATGTTATAAGCATCTCAAGAAAATCACGACAAAAACTTGTAACTAACTTATCTGAATATAATCGGGAATAAGTTTGATCCCGGATTGTTTTATCGCGCTGACTACAAACAAAAATTTTTATGGAGTTTCTCCTACGAGTAAACAAAGCTTTGGCTGCTTTCTCGTTCGTTATTGCGATACATGAATATGTATGCTAAACAGAGAGGAAAGAGAAAGCTGATGTCTCAACCAATGGAACATGAAATTGATGAAACATACTCGTAAATGGCATTTCATGACCTTATAGTCCCGTTAGTACCAACGCTGATTATAAAGCGAGTCCTGGGTTTGATTCACGGCCCAGACAGATATTTGTGTGACAGATAAATGTCTGTTCTCGATACAGGAGGGGCCTGCGGGCAGCTTGAAAACCGATACTGGATTGGCCAACTAATATTCTAACACCATCTGCTAACTGGAATAACTATCCTATTCCCTAAATTCAATCTTGTTTCTGGATCGATCAGCGTTGTCATAGGCCGCAACGAAAAGGTGGTGCTTCACGCTTGGTTACTACCTTAATTCCATTAAAAAATACAAGTCCTAGTTTACAGTTATTGAGCGTTTGCGTGTATGTTATGTATGTACTTACTATGTTCTCTTATTTTATCTCACATCAGCTGTTATGCATTTTGTGTAAGCGACAATGACTATTATTAATGACATCTGCTCATTTGTCAGATCCAATTTAAAAAAAAAACTACAAAATTGGCACCAGTTCATTTGTACCTATGATGATGTTTATCGAGCTGAGCACGCGACTTTGTTCGCGCATAGGAGTTTCTTCTGCGTAAATCCCGATTCCGCGGGAAATCCGGGATAAAAAGCCTAATATGTTGCTGCGCAACCTCGTCTATCCCCCAGAGAAAGTCCCATAAAATCCGTTCTATCGTACCGGAGATAAGCCCGGACAAACAGACAGACAACATTTTAAAATCGTTTTATTCTGTTTTAGTTTCGTATAAATATGCAGTGTAAAATAAGTTATTTTAAAACCACAAACAGACCCTTCTATTTTATAGATGTATAGAAGAATAATCTACTCGAGCAAGTTGATGGCCGGCCGAGGTGCGAAACTGTCACTATAAATGATATTGTATTATTAGTCGGCTAAGTAATAACCGCCCACGGTCGTGTTTGACGCTAATTGTTGACTAGCTGAAGGTTTGCCAGTAAACTGCTCGAGATACGTACTTATGTAGGTTTAAACACTGTCGGTTAGGGCTGACCCATCTCAAGAAATAATAATTTTTGTACAAGAAATAATAGCTAACTCGCCAATCAACAACATAACTAAATTTTATATTCCGAGATCCTAAGCGTAGTAAGAAACTTGCAGTTTTTAGCCGCATTAAATATTTAGTAGATTTTTGGTGATATATCCCGGACAAATACCTACACAGACAGAAAATATGTAAAAAAATATTTTTCTCTTCTATGAAGATCCCAAAGATCTTCTATCTACAGACAACCTGGACCGATAATTTTTTTATTATCGATATATATTTTAATCTTTGACATTGATCTATGCAACTGGGTTGAAATATTGGTTAAACATTTCAATACCACTCAGTACCTACCCATCGGCGTTTGAAATATTTATTCATTGTAATGTACGTTAATTCAATTCTCGCCCTGCGATGAATGAAAATGGTTTTCAAGAGTCGTTAGTCCTGTCAGTTTGATGTGGAAGCCGTCAGAAAGAGAGTGAGACTTTAACTAAGTTAGCAATCAATAGCTTAAACTTTATCGCCACGTGCCATCACGTGGGAATGTAGTCAGGCACTAACTTGACCCTGTGAAAAAGACAACACATTGAGAATTTATTACAAGAAAAAAATTTAAAAAAAGAGTCAGGTAAAGGTACCAATTAGGGACATCTACTAAAAATTACACAACAGGTAAGCAACATCTCTATAATTACTCATAGCTTTTCATCTCAAAGTACATAATAAGCTAAATTAGCTTCAAGTACCACAACCATAGATTAAACACTCCGTACTTATCAAAACGAACGTAAAACAACGCACTCGTGGCACTTACTCGCACGCATCCGTCTCAAGAAGCTATTTATTATTACCTATTAAGTTATTACCTTAACATGTTTAAATTAATTTACTGTATGTTCTTTTTACGTGTAACACATCTGAAGTGTCGGATATCCTGTCAAGAAACATGCAGGTAAAAAACTAAGGTGTTTACTCCATTGGCAATTCAAAAAACTTGATGGCTGTTTGGTCATAATTATGACTTCATGATTACACCTAAGTGAATATTTTATCACTTACATAATATTATTGCAACACACAAATATAAGTGTTGAATATTTTTGATCCACAATAATTGCAAAGCTTTTCTTATAAATCGTAATTCCATTTTTTATAATCCAAATAAGATAAAACAATATACATTTCAGCTTAAAACAATAATTTAGTGCAATATATTTACAAATCTGACGAAAAATGTTTAGTAAGTAGGTCTAAAATTATCCAAATTACAATACAAATTATCCAATACCATACCTACTAGAGAAAAATAAACGTAATTATAGTAAATGTATTTTCTGAATAAGACTAGCTAGCATGCATCAATTGATATAATACGAATAAATAATCACTTCCAACAAAAAACCAAGGTAATCCAAAATTACATCACAACATAACTAACTATATTTTTTTCCTTTCTATCTACACATCATAGTTAATCTTAATTAACGGTACCGGTGCCATTGTTTCCCCACGCCTGTTGGGCGGAGCGGACCAATCACAGATGCGCACGCGCAGCGAGGATGCAGCTTGTTTGAATTTAGAACGGACAAGCTGATAGTCACGGGCGTCACGGCTAGTTTTCAAATTTATAATTAAATAAACCAAATGTAAAAATGTGTCCGTTAATATTGTGTTGATTAAATAGAAAAACGACATTAAATCAAAAGAGCAAAGAAATGAGATATGTCACTTTTCCATTTAATCGACGATTGGTTCATGTATCTATTTACTATCATAACTGCGTTGTTTGACTATTTTTTTAATATAAGAGTTTCATCGAGATTGTTTATTATATGGTCTTTATCATCAGTACGATAACTTAACATTAACATTATAACAAAACATGATATCGGCCTACATATAATAATATGTTTTGTTATTTACTTATACTTACCTTAATGTTACGAGCATAAGCGTCAAAACACCTAAACTTCAATATCAATTTAAAAACGTTTATATCTATATAATTTTGTTCCTCAGATTTCGATTACACTTCGGTCGAATAAAAGGATTCTTGGATCGTAATTAAAATTATTTCACTTACCTAATTCGGTTTGACAGACTGACAGATTGCGTGTCGGGCGGGGAGCGCGGGCAGCGCGGGGAGAGCGGGCCGCTTTGAACCGCGAGGTGCTAATAACGAGGCGACCCGCGGCGCAAGCGCACCCCGCTGAGAGAGGAATGTCCGGGTTGACGCACTGTTATCGACCGCTAAAGATTTTATTTAAAATTACGTAAGAGTGTGTGATAATATTGACTTGTTGCAATATCTTCAATGCTACTAGATTCGTAAATTTTATTTTGGGGCTGGCCGTTACTTAAAATTTAACCCGTAGCATATTTAAAAATCAAAATGCTAGTATAGATAAAGGAGATCCGCCAAAATTCACTCAGGCCCGGCGCCAAAGCAATGTATCTCAGTTTTTAGAGTAAATAGAGCAAAAATATTATACATATTCGGTATTGCTACATTGCTAACATATTTTTTGCCCGTTGACTTTTTATAGGCGCTCTATGTAAAAATTACATTTTTAAGAGAAACGCCATTATTCTTTGTAAATTCACATAAAGTTATAAACTTTATGTAATTTTTTAAGAATTTATGTAAGATATTTAATTACAAACCCTTAAACAACCCGGCTTCTACCCAATAATGGCTAACCTACCAATTAACAGGTTTCTTCATAACTGAGGAGGTCTACATCATACTCCAGCACACTGGATCAATGCGTATGGGCGGAGGCGCTCCTGGTCAACCCCAGTGCCGGAAATCAAGGAATAGTTCAACGATATTAACCGGGACCAACAGCTTTACGTGCTCTCCGAAGCACGGAAACGTACAAATTTTTTTATCACTAGTGGTAGTAATGTTCACCCATTCAACTACCGACCACAACTGTCATTGCTTGGTCGATTACTTAGTGCTTACTGTTAATAGTATTATTTAGGTGTCCTTATTATTAGTTAAGATGTAAATGCTATAAAATAAGAAGAATAAGTTTATATTTATGCAGTGTATAGTTTATCTGATGTATCCACTGTATTTTGTGTTGATAATCCGTAAATAAATAAATAAAAAACATGACTTTCACGTACCCGTAAATCGTAGAAGGTTTGCGGCTTAAATTTTAGACGAAAAACTGAAATAATATCTGATGATGGCAATACGTGCTTTCACCCTACAGGGCGAGTGAGACGTCTCCGCCGCGGTCTCTATTAACTATAATCATGTGATCGCGCTATCGCCGGCCTTAACACTTGCCGAGATGGCTGATAAACGTGGCTCATGATGCTCCAGTGTTGTGCCCCGTACATAAACACTATCTATATCGGTCTATGTGCCTAGTAGGATGTGTTTGATTAGAAATTACGTCTTTACCATGATTAAATTGATTTAATGTCGGAAAATTAGGTGGAAAATGATGTGAGGTTTTAAGTAAGTACTTATATACACCTATAGAAGGTGTGTCGGGTAGCAGTATCTATTTTCATTAAGACCAATAGATCTGTCGTGGCACGTGGCCTATTGTAGGTACATAGGCCCGTACGACATAAATTATTTATTAATAAAAAAACCATAAGTGCTCTTTACAGTCTAATAAGTATAAATAGGTATAATGTTCTTCATTACAATTCTTTGAATATTTAACAATTTGTTTTGTATCCTACTAAATATTAAATAACCAAGGAAATGGAATTAGGTACTTTTGGGTCCTTTCAATTATTTTTTTAACTAGATCCAAATGAATCTACAGAGCTTCCTCCGAATGTTTTCCTTCGCCAACCTAGCGATAATTTAATTTCTTAATACTTACCAAATCAAATATTTTGTCAAAAAGAGATGCATACACAATTCATACTTGAATGAGGTTCTTTAACAGCCAACGTTAAAACCTGGATCAATGTTTATAATTAGTCTACCTATACACACTGAATAGGATTAAATACCCAGTGTCATGGTCGCCATGGATAACACACAAAGACAAAAACACGCTTTGGCTCTGAATAGCTCTCACTGAGAATCGAACCCAAGACCGCGGGTCATCCGGCGTGGTAACCATAGCTTCACAGGTCAATTGCGTTACAAAAACCTGCAAGCCCGGAGAGCAACGTGCGCATTGTGAGACAAATTGTTTTCGCGACGAGTCTATACGTCTGGCATTTTTAACCGTCGATGATTGAGCCATCACAGCCGCAATTTCAGCTGCTTTACGCACTTAACCAACTTAAATACACACACAGCAAAATTTACTACAACTTTAACACCTAACATATAGGGTTCACAATGAAACAAATCCGCATTCAACACGTATATAAGCAAAGTGGTAGTATTGAAGTATGTTGTCGTAACTCAAACGCACAGTCGGAAACTATTATTTGTTGCGGTTCAAAACATTGTATTGTAAGTTAAAAGGTTTCGGTTTTTGTTTATGGAATGAGAAAGTTTACGTGTTATTGGAATAAGAAAATTGGTTTTTATTTTAAACGCCCCTTAAGGCTTTTGTGTTGTGAATGTAGCTTTATGTGCTATATGGAAAGTGCGAATCGTAATGCGTTTATATTTTGAGTCTTTGATACGTTAAAATCATTAGTCCTATCGTTGAACGCACATAGAGGTAACACTGTATAGGTACTAAATACTATTTTTAAATCGTATCACCTATAATCCTATACGGACGAAATCACTTGGGTACCTCCCTGTAAACTGGTGTACCTATAACGTACAAGAAGTTTAGGTGAGAAACAACAACGGTCTGTCCGTCCGCATTTCATAAGACGCCTCAAAGTGTCTTATAGTATCTCCGCGAGTCCCAAAGGGTTGGCGCACACCTATCAACTGAAAAAACATTAACAGTGCCAAGCCTAGAACCGTTATTGTCTTCGGTACAACATCACTTTGTCCTCAGAAGCTCAGGACTCGACATTTCCTGTGCTTGCTTGGTTTTCACTGCACTTACGTCTTACCGTGCCGGAGCCTATGTTTTGCCAACTTGCCGCTGAAGACAGGAATAAAAAAGGAAGACTCTATCTCAACCCTTATAGGAGTAACTAAACAGATCGGTACCGTCAACAGCATAAAAGAATATGAGACCATAATCTTGATCAGAGGTGATTATGATGGTGAAATGAATTTATTTTAAGCGATTGGAGTAGAGCATACTATATCCAACATACTCGGGATGAGAGGTATCATAAAGACATTCCCACGTTAAAGTCTAGGAAACATGTTGCCTTAGATACGCCGCACGTTTTAACATTCTCGATCACAAAAACACTTGAAAATGAGTTGACTGCCCACCTGATTATAAGCAAGAGCTGCTCATAAGAAACTAATAAGCCGGAGGTAGGCCGATGCGAGACATACAACCTATACTGTAAATTAATCAACTAGATGGCTTTACATAAAAAGATAGGCATCACGTAAAAAGCGGAGTTTAAGCCAAAAGGTGACATTAGGGACACAGTTAATGAGCACTCAGCCTCAATACTGAGGTAAAGTCGCATTCTTTAATAAATCGATTGTAAAGTAAAACATCTCAACGATGAAGACATCAAATTGAAAATCATCAGCGCACTTACGGCGTGGTAATAATGTGGCTTTTATTACCTTGATATATTGCCTGTACAAATCGTGATTACGCTAGTGAAAATGTCGTTTCAACAAAACACTGTATTAAAAAAATGAATAATGACTTCTTTGCCGACATCGTCATTATAACCCCGGTCACCGGCTCGACGCGCGGAGAGATTCCTATCTAACTTCACTCACACCAGCGGCTTTCTATTCGTAACTTTATTACTAAGGCGATAAAGTTACAATTAAAGTCACACTAACGTGGAACAATTCGTTGAAAAGTAAATTTTGAACGGCAGAACTTTAAGTCCTTTTTCAGTCGTATCACATACGTCGTAGATGGTAGAGTCTATTCAGAATTTCCACGTGATTGTGGCGTGGCGAATCGGATTGACAGGTAAGAAGGTTATTATTATCACATTTTACTTAGAGTACATGCATTTACATAAAATAACGCGATGTAATTTCTGTGAGTGTTTATGCAGCAATGATTGACACGAGGCCGGAATTTTCATTACCGGTCATTTTAAATTCGTATGTAACTCAAAATTTCTGTGAAGAAATAAGCACGTTACAGTTAGATAGTCCCTTTTCTTTACAATCAAACTTACCCTTAACATCATGAAGGAACATTTTGTTCAATTGGAGCATGTATGAGTCGACCATTTTAATCAGAGCCTTTATAAACGTTTACAATTTAATGTTCCCACGTGCAGCTTAATTAGTTCACACCTTTAAAGTGTTTCGTAAATATTTTTCTAGTGCTCTTTTACATAGTGTAATAAATTAACTAATTATAAATAAAAATAAAAGAGGAATTTTACAACTGTGCTAAAAACTAGAAGGCGAAGTATTAGCAGGTACATAGTAAGGTGTGAGGTGAAAAAAAGTAAGGCGAGGTGCGAAAGAAACGTAGGTAATATTATAGGGATCACATAAAATATTTTTAAAGTATCGCCACGAAAGTCAAAGAAATTCACAAATTAGTGCAAAAGGACCTGACCTCTTACATCTTTAACTTTATGTTTAAAAATTCAGTCACTTAATCAGTCATTTGAGTCACTGAATGGTAGCCTATATCAATATAAACGGACCAATATTAAGTAATCTCGGCTCTGATTCGTTTCGAAGACTGCATCAGATCAGTAGCCGAGCAACGATTGCACAGGAAGGATTCTCTAACCAGCCATCAAGCATTGTTCGTTAAACCTTCATATATAATTAAGGAGGCGAGCTGGCTACACTAAAACACATAAATCATAATAATTTAATGCGAGTCGGCCCTTTCTCGGCCGCCGCCTCAACCAGCCACAACGTTTTTTCCTGAGTTACGATCGTCCGTACATCTGCGCTCCTTTAGTCCGAAATGGTTTGGAAATGGACAGCTTTATAAATATAAGAAAGGGAATGATCTGTATGGGGAGTGAGACGATCGCTGTAAATTAGCCGAGCGGTAACGTGCTTTGTTTCGGCCGAGAAAATTTTGCGTTTTTGGCAGTTACTCCAAATCACGGTGATGTTCAGTTTAATATCTAGTGGTTTTACGAAACTCATCGGGTTTCATCTGATCATCGGATCTAGTGGTCAGCTCTATGCTAGGATCTATATAGCTTTGAAGTTTTTTCACCTGTCCCATTTCTACTAGGGTCTCCTCTCAGAATATGAAGTGTTACAGGTCGTCAAGTGCACTGCGCATGCGCACGCGTATTGACAGTCTTCACACACCTTTGAAAACATCACGGAGAACTCCTAGGTTTTCAGTATTTCCTTGCAATGTTTCCTTCGTCTAAGCAAGTGACAATTTGGCTCTGATAAGGACATACATTTTGAAAATTACATGTACAGGCGGGATTCAAGCCCAGACGCCCTCGTTCGGGATGCCAACGTTTGTCCTACTTAGCTATTACTTGATAGCTTTTTACAGTAACAGCCGAAATATTGAGCGAGGAGCCATGTCAAAACTAACGTCATCTCGGGGACAAGTGAAAATTGGTTAGTTTGAGCTTTGTATTATTGTTTTCATACCGGCCATGGTTAGTCTGACTTTTAATTCGATGCAGTAAAATAACATGTCCATTGTTACTGTTTTTTATTATCTCAAAAACAGTGATGTAGGTAAGCTGGACGCAAATGATTCAATTTGTAAAAAATATAAATCGGATGATAATCGTTTCGTGTAATTATGCAAATATCTAAAATATCTTATGAAATTATTAAAGGATCGGTGAATACCTACACATCAAAAAAGTTACCTATTATCAATTTTCTCCTACATTTTAAATATTAAGCGCCTATTTACTTTCAGTGCAAGTATTTCATCTATGCATTCATCGGTGTTAAATATTTTTAGTTTACTGTACCTATAATTTCAAACTTGTGTTACCTTTCCGTATTGTTCTGTAATTTTTATTACCCGACTGCGTCAGAAGGAGGGTTATGTTTTTCGAGTGTATGTATGTATGTATGTTTGTATGTATGT
>DWJQ01000818.1:0-12611 GCA_018248915.1 Hesperia meskei straton
TTTATGTGGCAGATAAATATTTGTACTCGGGTCATGGGTGTAATTGTAATGTGTTTTATGTGTAGTCCATGCCACCCGCGACACAGGTACCTAGTAACCTACTGCGGAGGTATGAGTTTGTTAGCGTTTATTTATTTAAAAAAAAATGAAAAAAAATCACGTTTTGACTACTCTCGATTGCTATTTGTGTTAGGTAAGTATTTGTTCTCGGGCCTGTGTTATATTGTTGTCCAAATGTAAATGCCAGCCGGTAACCATACCGAAATACGTTATCCTATTCGAGTAATATATTTTACTTAATATTTAATTATAATTAATGTTATTAAGCTACAAATACTTAATTGAAACTGAATATAAAACATGAAACGCAATCAACTTAAAAAAATGTTATCTTTATTTATTAAATCAATTAGGGCTACGAAAATAACTGGCGCTGTTTTAATTAAAGACGGTATCGTTAACTAAATGATCCGCAAGTTTTTATGTCAATAAATTTATATATTAATGCTCGAACGTTACGTACCTATGTAATGAATTGTAATGTCGTTATGTAACTAAGATATAGGTAAATAAAATATTAAGAATGCGTTGGAAAGTTATTCGTTTATTGTAGGTTGTATAGAATTCTCGTAACTATTTCCAAGTGATAGAATTTTGTTATTGAATAGATAACGCTCGTTCCTTTGTTGGCACAAGAACACAGTTTTTAGGATTCCGTACATAAACGATAAACTGAAACGTGTTAATACGCTTTCAATCACTGTATCTCTCGATGGAAAATAAATACTTAGACACATAAAATTTTCACTGAATGCGTAAGTTTTGTGGCTGGATGAAACTGAATATAAAATTAAAAAAGACCACATCTCAAGAGGGAATCCCTTAGCAAGTAAAAGTTGCATAAAAAATTGGGTTTTTCCATATAATTCTACGATCAAAATTAGACTTAATATCACTCGGCGGTACGGTACCCTAAGTGTGCGAAGATCGAACCGCACTTAACTACTTTTTTGTTAAGCGGTGGCGTGAACAGTGTCTACTAACAGATGATATTGAGATATCAGAAGAAACTGTGATCGGCCTACTTCCTACTGTATTTGAGTTAAAATAACCGTGATCAGTTTTGTAACTTGGTCCAGATAAAACGTTTGTTTTTCATGAAAGACTTAGTTAAAATAGTTAAAAATAACTGTTATTTCTCTTTACACTTCTTGAATAACATTTCGTAATAAAACCGTAGTAAAATTGTTAAACTATTCAAAGTACAAAGTGTTGCAAGTTTACGTTAAGTAATTAGAAATCTGGATGTTTGCTATTGATGCTTTTAGTTTAGTGAAAATATCTTTTTTATTATTTATTTGTTAGAACTGCTAAGAATGATAATAAATAGATCGCTAAAATGTACTACAATAATAACTGAATTAGTACCTACATAAATATTTTCAATATATCTACACGTAAAGTTTTCTTCTTTGAGAACGTCACGTTCAAATTTACGAGATATTTTCCTACAAACGTGATTCAATCTACTTCCGACCTCGATATCGATATCGTGACGAATTATGACAGAAAATAAATCCAATTGTATTGGAGGAATTTTATAGGTAGGTGCTCCTACTGAAAACAAATTGACGATACGAAATGACCGATACCTATGTACTTATTTTTAGTTGTGAGGATCGATATGATAAGAATAAATAGGTACCCATCTTTCACATAAAATCTCTTTCGAGAGTCTAACTTGGACTGTGAAAACTCACTGGACTATAAATTTAAGTATCCATCTGTCCCCGTTGTTTTAGAAAGATACTAGTTCTACAAAATTTAATAACCAATTACTTAAAATGGTCATAATAATATGATATAACACCATCTTCCTTCCTACCCATAGAAACATTTACATGAGGTCATAACATAACAAAACATAGTTTTATCGTTATAAAAATTACGCCATACAACCGTTAGGCCATTTCAAGTCAGTTTTACGACGTATTCAAATGAGAAACGGCTAACAAACTTCAAGTTTCCGACATTACAAAAGCATTTACTACACGGAACTCGTCAATCAACGGGGTACTGCTGTAAGGCCCGGGGAACATCCGTCACATAATGGCTCAAACAACGGATTGAGCAACTTTGAGCAAGATGGCGAAAAACATTTAATGGTCTGACGAATCGGGTCGTGCTGATGAAGCTCCATTTGTAGTTAATTGCTGAACGATGTGCAATCAGAATCACAAATGGCTCAAGCCGTTATTGTCGCGTTTTTTAAGGTTATGCTTACGTCATTTGTCATTTTTTATTTTCATTTTAAGATGTTTTGTCTGACACAACACAATACAATACAAGTCATTGTGGAATTATAATGGAATTGTATTGTGTTCTGATTGATGTATATGATGAGCTTTATGTTATAGTAATTGGTAAGAGTAAGTTAATTTATTGCGCTTGCTCACAAAAGACTGCTCTACCCTCTTATTTGTCTACAAGTACCTGCGGATATCCACGTTTTCACGATTGGTGATTAAAAACAGAATTGAACCAATTACCAACTCTAATAGCAATTTTCTTAATACAAAAATCAATCATTAATAAATAGATAAGGATAAACTGTATGGTAATTATCAAGTAACCTTAGGTTGGTGCGATGAGGCCGTGGTTCGCCTTGCCCTGCGCGCTGCGACGCCACGCATCACAATGCAGTTTACATCAGAACAGGAATATTCATTCACTATAATGTTAATGAAATGCGGATCTGGTTGTAATTATAATTTTATTCAACTTATTGCTGTTATATTTATTCATAAATACAGAAATCCCTGTACTTTTTTGTTTAGCCACCTTGAGTGATGTAGATACGTCAGTTTAAATGGTTAAGATTTTTCGAAAAATGCTTTGTGATTTTGAGCAAATTAATTAGCTTACAAATGATTGTTGTTCTTTTTAAATTACACCTAGAACTAATGTCAGTGAAGATTTAAGTCTTTTAGTTTATTAAAAAGCCCGCGGGCAGTATGCTTTGTAGATCCCTCAGCTTCAGACGACATGAATTCATGTTAGGCGCCAAATATAAGCGCGCTGTGAAGTCAAAGGGTTAACAAAATAGTTGCTTACAAGAAGCTCGTTGGCCTAAAGTGAAGGGTAACGGGTACCAAAACTTTAGTACTACAGCCCGTGTATGGTCTCCCTACCCATGTAGGTCAATGCCTAGATTACACTCGCCAGCGTTGCTGAGCCTAATTCCATGACTAAACTATTAAATTGACAGCTTATTAAAACGTTCTATATGCTAATGTAATTAAAATATATTTTAACAAATAACGTGTGTTGTTATTTTCCTGACCTATCACGATTTATCCTGTTACGTTATTTATCGCAATTTTCATAGACGTTGTACCCAATTAGAACGACCCGACACTACATAGGTAGATATAAACACTAACTATATATGTATGTAGGTATTATCTGGATTTATGACTTGTTGTATTGTGAGATCGGATCGCTTAGTTCAGTGGTTAAGTTATTAGTTAGAACTACATAAATTATTGGAGTGTCGTAAATATCGTTATTGACGTCTGCAGAGTATTCGGTTCCATTGTGGGAGGTTTTAGTGCTAATTCATGAGAATTATACCTAAGTGAAATTAAAAAATTATGACCAACAGTTTGATGCACCGATCGAAATGGATGCTTTATATTTCTTGCACTTAGGGTCACCTAAGCCTAGGAAATAGAAATTGCCTAACCCATTTACATATTTGCGTGTTACTGTAAAAGTTTCTTTTATTAAATACTGATCAACTTGTTCAAGCACCGCGTATACAGTTGGATATAATTTCTTAAAATATTCGCTGATGAAAATTAAAAATATGTTAAGAAACTCATTATAAAAAGTTAATAATTATTAGAATTCATATAAGTTTTATATTACTGAGATACTAAACGTCTAACAATAGGTTATTTGTGCCTATTAGAGGCAAAACTTCAAATTGATTCTCTAGAGGTATTCTCATCTATTGTGTGGACACTAGATAAGAAATGAAACAATGGTTACCTATTGAATTAAAATAACGATTGGCTCTTTTCGATACTAAGAATGGGAAGTGATCACAAAAACACACTAATCTAAAAAATCGTTAATAAGATGTCATTATAAAAATCGTGACAACAAAATGCACAGTGAGAAATCTATCTATACGAAATAAAAAGAGGGTACTTACCGTTCAGTTAAATCCATTTGTTCCCTTATGCCTTGTTATAAAAATCTTTTGCAAGCAAATAAGGTATATAGTCCTATCGACTTCTCAAGTTCCCGAAGTTCAAATAACCACACGAAAACAATATACATAATATCAACTAACATTTTATTAATTTATTATTTATATGTATACAATACAAAATGGTTCACAACAATACAATTTTCCTGATTTAACCAACCTACAACGTACATTAGATATGGTAACGATAAAGTTAATAATAATATACGACAAAAAAACTTTAAATAAGACTAAACTAATCATAACCTATTACAATTTGTAACTGAAAGTCTTCGATAACCAAAACGAACTAACATAATATAATATACATTTTTTGGTACGAAAAACTTCCATAAATACCTTAGTTAAAGCTATGAATCTCTAGAACATGACTACAATGAAACTGTGAGATATCATCTCTATATACAAGAAAATTTGTAATATAAATAAACAAATTGCAAAATTCTACCCGAATACCATTTTTTGAAGTATTAAAAATTGACAGTGTACAAAAAGTCTTGAAATTTTTTAATACAATGAAAAAATATTGCTATTAAATTATTCCTCTTTAAAAATCGTAATCGGGTAAATAAAAAAGTTTCACTGTATAAAAATCAGACGATAATATATGCCCTCTGAGTCTAAAATCGTAAAATATTTTTCTACACTAGAATCAGTCGATCGGGTCTTTATGGCCAGTACGGGGTCTAATCATTGGCAACCGAATACTAAAACTATTCTTAAAAGCTTATGTTTCTTCATTAACTTTTATCGGAGGAGTTGTACTTTTTCTAGGTATAAAAGATGGCCTGAAGTTGGGCCGGATTGGTTTTATAAAAACTTTTCTTTCAGTTGTTGATCTAGGAGTTTCTGTTGTGTAGGTTTTTACAAATTTAGGCGTGCTAGATTTTTTCTTGATATCTATGGGTACATTTTGAACTCGATTGACTGAAAATCGGCTCTTGTTTGAATTAAAACCAGAAGTTTTAGGTGTCTGATTAGAATTAGATAACGTAGCATTAATTTTTTTTGCTGCTCGAGGAGTGGGACTCGGTCTCGTGAGATTTGACTTTATAATAGGACGCCTCGGAAATGCGAATTTGGTTCTTTTTAAATCTAGCGGAGAAATTCTTGATGTTGTTGTTTCTTCAAGTATAGTTTCTGTTGTAGAAGGCATGTCAGTGGTTATTGCTATAGTTGGTGTAGGTTCAGTTGAAGACATTGTGGTTACTACTGTTGCGTGTGTAGTTAATAGTTCTATTATTGGACTTGTATTAACCTTTTCCGTTGTACTTGTGGTAGATGTTGGATTGCTGGTACTAGTCGTTGTAGTATATACGGGGCTTTCAGTGGTTTGAGGTAATACTGTTATATTAATTGGATATTTTATTTCTTTCTCAGGTGTCACTGATGCTCCCAGAAATTCTTGTCCTTTAGCATAAGTAATTATACTCCTACTTGTTTCAGGTTTAATTATATGCAAATTTGCTATGTTTGCGTTTTCTGACTGTGTAGGTACTGAAGCAGAATATACTACGAACGGTTGGTTTTGGGTGTCATCACTAACCTTTCTTGCAGTTATTGGACTTTCTGTTTTAAACAAAGCTTCTAAAGAAAGTGTAGAAGGGTTCGTAATAACACGTGGTGTTACTACTTCAAAAGTCTTTGCTTGATTTCCAACTCTGGTTTGATCGGATTCAAATGCCGCTGGTATAAAATGCCAAGGTGCAAAATAAGCTTGGTCTTCTTCTGTTTTATTTACCTTTTTATCTTCATTGACATAACTCAAAAAATCATCGTCTTTTACATGTTCTATTTGAGTCGTCTGTTTAGATTCATCAAGAACCTTATTTATATGTCTGTAGGCTTCATTCATGCTTTCAGAAGCAACTAAATTTTCTTTGGGATAGTCAGCATAATTGACCAATGCTCTTGCATTTCTAGCTTCATCAATACGAATCGGATTATCAGGAGGATTATCCACAGGGTACACGTGACCAAGTTTAGTCAAATAAATCGGAATTTCATCTTCAACAATCTTAATAAGACTAAATCGGCTTACTTCACCTATTTTGTCTACTGTAGGTTTTTTTTCTACCATAATTTTTCCTTCTTCTATTAGAGTGGTTTCGTTATTTTTATTGATGTGATGTTTATCTACTTTTGAAGATACTTCAACTACTCTACTAATTGAAAACAGTTTATTAAACTGTGTTTTCACTATTGGCGAAATGGTTGGAATAATCGTTGTTGTTTCAGGTAAATTTTCAGTAGTCGTTTCTATATTTTTTATTGTGCTACTTATGTAAACAGGTGTATTTTTAGTTGTTTCTGTGTTAATTTCTGTTTGCGTATTGGGTGTTACAAATGTACTGGGGTAATTTGTTGTAATCTCTGAAAATTCTAAATAATCAGCAGTGTTCTTATCAACCTCCATTTCAAACGTAGCTGTTTCATGGTCAACATCATTGGTAGTGGGTAAATTACTAGGTGTATTTGTGTTATCAGATTCTGTTGGATTTGATTCAGTCATCGTGAGGTAATCATCATCATCACCATCAGTTACAATGGTGTCAATTTCAATGGTGGGCTGATTAGTTGTAGGTTCTTCTTCAATCTGGTTATTTTCTTGGTTTATGTCTTTTGTCTCATTTTTCAAAGTTGTATTTTCTTTCGGTTTTAGTGCCCCATATCCAATAGGGACATTTTGAACACGTTTTTTAGTATCATTTACAGGTTTATTGCTAGAAAATCTATTGTAAATAGCAGTTTTATTTTGGTTACTGCCAAAAGCACGTCGTGGTAACTCTGTAGTTGTTGTAGATGTTCTAAATGTGTTAGAATTAACTACTCTAGGTTTGAAAAATGGTTTCCTAGTAGTAGGTGAAAATTTATTTGGAGGTCGTTCCGATTGTTCTTCTTCATAAAAGTCTTCTTCTATGGCATCTTCACCTAGATCTTCACTGTCTTCTTCCTCATTTAAATCCTCTTCAACTGAATCCGGCTTCCTAGTAAATAACTGACCAGATGGTACAAAAACAAAAGGATTTTCAGGTTCGGGTTCTTCTTCTAAAATTTCTTCGTCAGAATATTCTTCCTCTTCATCTTCGATTCTTTGTGTTGTTCTGGCAGTGGTAAATGGCCGCCTAGTAAACGTTTTTGAAAACAATGGCCTTCTTGTAACTGTTGGCTTAAATGCATCAGGTTTATCAGCAGTTGCTGGACTAGTGTAAGCACCAGGGTTATATTTACGACTAAATGTTCTGCTACTTGAAGGTAATGAAGATTCTGTTGTAGACGTAAATAATCTTTTAGGTGGTCTATAAGGTAACCTTGTTCGAGAGGAAGGTGAAGTCAACTGAGTTGTGCTCGTTGTAGTTGTTTCAGTAACTACAATAAAGTCAGATTCAGTAACTGGATTGGAACCGGGGTCTTCATTTTCAGAAGAAGATTTTGTATCATTGGAAACAAGTTCTTGGGTATTTGAATTTAATTCCTTGGTGTCAGATTCATTTAGTAAAACATTTTCTTGATTATTTTCTAAACTTGGCGAAACAATGTCTTTTTGTTCAGAAGCGTCCCCTTCATTACTTTTTGGCAGTTCTTCTTTCTTTGTTTCAGTTTCAACTTCTTTTGATTCTTCGTTTTCTGATAAATCAATAGTTTTTTCTTTTTTTCCTACAATCACTTTGGGCTTCTGTTCATCGGTAATTGGTCCTGTATTGGAATCTTTTGATTTAACAATAACTTCCTCCTCTTTTTCATTTCCTAATTCTTGTGATGTTAGGTTATCTGTATCTACATTATCTATATTATCAACAGTTGATTGAGAAACGTTCTCAATTTTTATTTCTGCTTCATTATTAGTATTTAATTCTTTGTTTAACTCAATGTTCAAGATTGAAGTTTCTTCTATGACATCATCATTTTTTTCAGTGGTACTCGTTAATAATTTAGATAATGCTACAGTAGTCTTTGTTTTTTCGCCATAGTTAGATTCACCATCTGAGGTGGTATATTTAAATCCCGTATTCAGGGTTCCTACAGATTTAGCAACAGGTTCAATTTCATCTTCTACGGGTTTTATTTTTTTTCGAATAATTTTACGGATTCGTGGCACCGCTGTAGTGACAGCTTCTGTAGTAACTTCTATTGGTTCATTTGCTGGAGAAGTAGAAGTAGGGCGTCGTCTTATAACTCTAAATTTTCTTTTTCCACTGTCGTCTGTACTTAACTCTGTTGTTACCCTATTGTTTTCTGATATATTTTTTTCAGGTGCTTTAATCTTTTTAAGAACGATTCGTCGCTTGGGTTGTTCTTCTTCGAGATCTATGTCTTCGTGCTCTTTTTCTTCAATGGCGCTTTCAGAAAGAGTTATGTCGTCGCTCTTGTTATCTATATCTTCATCATCGTCATTTTCCACAACAAGTGTTTGTTGAGTAGTTGTCTGTCGGGATGGGAATGTCAAGTTCCTGGTTTGAACGGAAGGTCTTCGAGCTGGTAAGGGACGAGTTCTACCAAAAGGTAAGCGAGAGGGGGTTCTTTGTGAGACAACTGTTTCTGCTTTAATTTCTGGTTCTGTTTCTGGCACCGCAGTTGTTGTAGTTGTAGATGCCCGTGTAAATGGTCTTGGTGTAAACCTTGTGAACCCTTGACGTCTTTGGTTTCGTGGGGATTCTGTCGCCGTAGACTTACTTAATGCTTCAGTAGTTGTGAAAGTTGAAAATCTACTTCTCCCTCTTGCGACTATGCTTGGACGTCTCTCATCAATAGTAGTTCCTGCTGCTTCACTATCTTCAATATATTCGGCTATCGTTGTTGACGTGCGGCTACGTACCAAATTATCACTTCTTTCATTAAGGCTTTCTCTGGGTATGTATTGGGCTATTTCAACATCTATGGGCGTTAAAGATATTAATTCATCTCGATCGGGTTGAGCTCTAATCTCACCTCTAGAAACAGCTGCTGCAGGTACAGAGTCCTCGTTCTGAGAAGATTGGAACCTACTTCTAAACCGTCTAGTTGGTCGACGGGCATTATTGACAGTAACACTATCAATTTCACGACTATCAGGTGTAGTAGACCTAATTTTTCTAGAAATATCAATCGATTCTGTAGACTCAGAGGATATTTCATTGGGTTGTGATAAAGGGCGGCGTCGACGTACAAATGAATAATTCCTAGAACTCACCTGAGTTGAAGACACTGGAGCGGCCGTTGTTGTTGTACTAGTGGAGCCTCGTCGACGTAATAGATTTCGGCGAGTGGGTAGACTTGAAGATGCAGCAGTAGTTGGGGAGGCAGTAGTAGTTGTCGTCGAAACCGTTGTACTCGAAGCAGTCGTAGGTTCGGGCTCCGTGGGAACAGCAGTCGTTTCTGGCGCCGGTGATTCGACTTCCACAGAATTTGGAGAGTTTAGTAACGAAGATATTTGAACCGATAGAATTGTTGTGGGTTCAGGACTACTCGGTTCTTCTAGTGGTGGTAGCGACGTCGATCGTGTTCGAATGATCGAAGTGTATTGTGGTTGAGAGGATGGAGATGAGATCTCTTTTTCTAATGCCGTTTCTTGTGACTCCACTTCGTGTTCGGGATTTTGATATCTGAAAGAGTTATTCAACATTATATTTGGGTATTTTTCATTAATATAAGTTTAATTCATGGATATTTAAGTTATACAATCAATCGATTATATTAAATTCTTCCGTCTATGAGTGACAGACAGACATCGCACAGGGGTAGGGCACACGGGGTAGGGGCCCACTAAGTAAATTTGAAACTTTCACTCCTGAGGGGATAAAAAGTGGAAAGACCGAAATTTATTATTCCTTCAATAGATTCACTTGAAGCTTTTTTAACGTTCGTTAAAAAAAAGACATGTGAAGTTTCTCTCCTTCTACGCAAGACAAACGGTTAGTTACCGAAATAAATAAAACAATGATGTGTGATGATGTCCATGTGTGGCAGTATTCAGTATAGTCTTTTACCTTTACGGGACAATTTTTTACGCTGGTGGTGTTATGTAATAATTATCATAACTATCTCAGAGCTGGGCTCGTATTTCTACCCAAAATAAGATGGGTAAGGTCATAGACGACATAATCCATCACGCTGTCCAAGTGTGAATTAGCAGACCGCATATACCTTTTAATCAGTTTGGAAATCTTATATCTTTACCTCACGATGTTTTCATTCACAAAAACAAATCCTAAATATTTTCTGATACCTATAAATAATTATTTTTGAACTAAGAATGTGTGCAGGATTAAATTTCAGGACCTCTGGCATACATATTAGCTTGAATGTCACTACATAAAATAATATAAAATAAAAATGACATTAACATCAAATAGGACTTACTGCACAGTAGTCGTCTCCTCAGTCGTAGGTCGGCTTCTCCTGATGGTAACGTATTCCGGAATACTCTCGTGCCGTGCGCTGGCTATTTCAAGGGCGTTCGCTGTTTCAGAAACAGCCGGGTATGGCTCTGGACGATCGAAAAGAGCATTTCTGTAAACAATATAACATCCAGGCTTTATTTACAAATAAAACATCACAGACATACCAGGAATAAAAGGGTTTTTTGTAAAAGCTACAAAAAGCTATACAATATCGAGCCCTTTGATATTAGAGGGACACAAAGTGTTGAGGTCTAAGAATCTCTATCTTTCTTGGATCAAGTTGCGACCTGCATGTGCTAGATAATATTGTTTATCCCTTTTTTAATATTTAAAAAAAAATATTTTACCATATTCTAAAACCCATACAGATCAAGTGCCGACGTAAGAAGCTACAATAATAAATTACTGAGGATCAAAGTTACCTGGAAGCCGTGTCATCCTCAGCAGGGACGGTGGTGGGCCTGGCGCGGCGGATGTTGACGTACTGCAGCGGCTTGGCGGTGGTGGCCACGCTGGGCTCGGCCACGGCGCGCGCCCGCGTCAGGGGAACGTCTTCCGCTGACTCCTCCTCCAACTCCTCGCTGTCTTCGGCTGGTTCCTGCGTCGTCGTTGACGGCCGGGAACGATTGATGGTCGTGTACCTGGTAGCAAAGAGGGTTTGGAATGTTAGGGATAAAAATGATGTCGCTGATAAATACGGACTCTTTTTAACTTCTTCTATGAAAGGTTAATAATATAATGATAAATGAACAGTGCAGGTTTTTTTCAGCTTTTAGAGGAGAAGATAGGAATTCAGCTTATAGGGTGCTGATTTTCAGAAAAACCATAAATTATTATGCTATATAATAATGTTAGTAACCTTACGCCTCCGAAACGGCTTTACCGATTTTTACCAAATTTTATATGCATATTCAGTAGGTCTGAGAATCGGCTAATATCTATTTTTCATACCCCTATGTGATAAGGGTTGTTCACCCTTAACATTTTTTTGTTAAAACAACGTTTTCCGGGTCAGCAAGTTAAATATATAAACCTACATCATTTCAAGGGGTATGATTAAGGACTGGAATAAATCCGACTAGAATAAGTGTGTGATGCTATGCTATGTACATATTTTTATTAATGTTATTATGCAAATATTGTCTTACTGTGGCCTGTCCTTCCTGAGCAGTTTGTCCTTGTCGGCGGCGGGGTCTAGGCCGGCGTTCTGCGGCGCGCGGCGGCTGTTCGCTGTCTGGCCGTTGCCCTCGATGCTGTTCACGCTGTTACCGAACCTGGTAACAGTACTACTAATATTCATAAAACAACGTTGCTATAAACGGCATTCCAGTGTCATTTAAAGGTGTATAGCAGTTTCAGGGTTAACTTAAAAAACAAGAACAATATTAAAAAAAACCGGTCAACCGCGAGTCGGACTCGCGCACCAAGGGTTCCGTATGGGGGCCCACTTAAATATTTATTTTATTTTGTTTTTTAATATTTGTTGTTGTAGGAGCAACAGAAATATATCATCTGTGATAATTTCAACTGTGTAACTATTACGATTCATGAGATACAGCCTGGTGACAGATGGACGGACGGACGACAGCGAAGTCTCAGTAATAGGGTCCCGTTTTAGTTTTACCCTTTGGATACGGAACCCTAAAAATCATAAACAATTACTACTACCGCCGGCTTCCACTGCCAAACTGCGATTGTAAGTAGATCGAATTACAATTAAGTTGGGCAACAATTACAACCTGTCGATTGTTGATTACACCGCTATGGTATATTAATAAAAGAAACTTACTTCGTTAGTAATAACAATAAAACAACCTGTTTAGTTAGTTAGTTGAACTGTTATACGCTGTGAAGGACAACACTGCACTTCTCACATAATATTTGCAAGCGACTCGGATCTTGTCAATGTATGAAAGCGACGCGTCTACGATGCGTCTCCTGTCAGTGAGAAGTGT
>DWJQ01000819.1:0-12606 GCA_018248915.1 Hesperia meskei straton
CACCAAAAACTGATTTTAAATTACAATAATAATGAATAAATTTCATACATGTGCAAATCCATCAACTTCACTTTTCATAGATGAATCATTTCAAAATGCATTTCAACAAGAACATGACATGTTTGACATTTTTTTCGATAATTGCCATCAACTTATCTCTGCAATGGCAAAAATTGGAACTAACGCCGCCATGTTAAAAAGTCATTCATAAGTACGTTGTGACCATTCATCAGTCAGTTACTACCTCTCGATGATTGGTCCAATGCCTCCGACAGCGCCTCTCTTCATTTCAAGGTTAAGTTGGTTTTACTGTACATGTGTAATATCAGTGTCTTATGGACTAACTGTGACTTTGACAATTATCGGCCATATTTGTTTTGTAGTTAACTCTATTCTAAAAAACGTCTTTGCAGTCTATTTTAGGTTTATTGTGTTATTTCTATTTATTCTATTTTAGGTTTATTTCAATTCGGTTCGGGTTTTAAATCAATGACAACGTACCTTAAATTTTGTGTTGCCCAAATGTAATTGTTTACTAACCTTTTCTGAGTAAAACAGCAGATATGAAGAAAATTCTAGAAGGGTTATATTTAAGTCTATTTATTTACTCATTGTATCAATATCACCCTCGCGTCCTTAAAATTTATTACATGATTATTTATTTTCACGGTAAATGGTGACAATATAGTATTTACTGTCACGCTCGACATTTTTATGTGAGGTAGCTTATATACTGCGTTGCCAGCCTAGTCATTAAGAATTCGGCCTCCTACTCAGGGGGTGGGGTTCTAATCCCAAGGCACGCACTTCGGACTTTTCGCGTTAAGTGCGTTTTAACCATTTAAATGTCACTCGACATAACAGTGTCGGAAAACATTGTCAGGAAACTTAAATGTTGGAGAGTTCGCGAAAACTCAAATGTCACCTGTGCCCAACAGTGGGACAACTTTGGGTAACGATGAGAAGCTACCGAGTGTATCTGAGCTGTTAAAACAATAACGCTACACACTCATAACTAGGATTCCCTGAATCGTAGGTGCTATGGACAACACGAAAGGCCGAGGTCAGAAATTTTAACTCACTTTTCAAACAGCTTCCAATCAATCCTAGAATCCTTTAAACCGCAATCCAGCATGGTAATCATTGCGACATGGCTTCAACCAGAAGCCCACGACTGAGCACTTTCCTCATACTTGAAGAGAGCTGAAGTATATTCCACCTCGGTGCTCCAATACTGATTAGTGCAGGGGTTAGTGAACAAGTCTGATTGCTACGGGTACATATACCCTCTGAAGCGCGGAAGTATTTAAGGCATAAGTCACGTATTAAACTATCGTCAGTCTCTGCTGTTTGCTTCACTCAGTCGATCATTTAAGATCGACGGAAGCCGCCGAGCTATGAACGCTTCACCGTTTCGTAGCGCCATACTCGTCGTCAAAATTACTAATTAGCTAGGTAAGCCTTTTGTGCCTCAGTAAAATACATAATTTCCAAGCATTACCTATAACATCCACGTTTTACTTGTTCAGAAGTAGGTATATAAAATAGGATAGAATTTTCATGCCTCCCTAACGCAGCTAAGACTGTTTTAGCAAACTCAATTTCAAAGGTCTTCAATCTCTATTATGAAAACGGTGGATCGTACGAATTCAATGAAACCATTCAACTGAGCTACGTCGTTTATTCTAATTTACGTCTGAATCGACTTCTTCTCCGCTACACAGATCTTTATGTACCTACTCAATGAACGAAGTGAGCAGCTTTACTGCCTTTTTATCGTATTTGATACACTTACTCAAATTACGTTGGTATTCTTTGTCAGATAAAGAGACAAATCAGATGGCAACAGGTCTCGTCAGAAACACCGAAACACTTTGTGGCGACATCGCGCACACGTCACATGGTGACGTCACCGAAGCCTGAAACGCGTTATCGAAGTTTTCTACATGGCTGGCATATATAAATACCACGCCTCGAGTACATTCGCTCGGGGCCCGGCCGCCCCCAGGCATGTCATCTCGCCTGGCGGGAGATCTCAATGCCAAAACTTCACCGATATGTTGCGCCAAAGGAGAAAGAAGAGGAAAGAAAGAAACTGGCTCTAAAGACTTAGACAAGTCCTTCTTCTTCCACAATTTGAAAGAATGCGACACGGCCACGGCCTCACTCGCGTAGATTTTTTTCCAAATTATCCTCCTTTTATGGGAACTTCCAAAAATCCTTTGTACACTCTCATGAACTAATAATCTAGCGAAAAGCGATCTCTATGTACGAGTACGATTGGTGAGCACTTATTGTTTATTTCAGAACTGGAACAACTTGCCTGCATCAGTGTTACCGCTTGATAATTATTATGATGTAGGAGTCTTCAAGGGGAACTCTCCCCTTCACTCGAATAGGCTGTATCTAAGCAAGTGCGCTCAACGGTAGGACTTCATCGACTACACGTTTGTGTGACTAACACTACCTTATACGATGTAAAAAAACTTGCATAGGCAATATTATGCGTCGGAGTAGAAAACTTCTTCGCGTGCCAACACCGTTCGACGCGGGTACCATATCGCTAAAATAGCAACAAAATTAAATTCAAGGCAGACAGCTCTTTTACAAAACTTATTTGTAACGCCAAATTTATTCATGGAAAATGAATTTCAATAGGTAAACATTTTTAATAGATATTAAGTGAGCGTCCCGAAAGATCTTTGAGGTAAATCCCGGTACTAAATAAACAAAATAGGAACCTAATCTGTTTACAATATAGCATCGCGTTTCACTCCGCGGCACTGATGGATGAGGCTTTCAACCCTTTGAAAGATTAGTTTCCAATAATGATAAATAGCCACACTTTATAATGGCGACACCTTGAGATATATCGTGTTTGCGATCCCAGCGCTTTCTTGATAGATACTCGTGCTTGGCTGATTCTTGAATATTTAGTCGGGTCTGTTGAATCTATTTAATTCATCAGCGTAGGTCATTGACCGATCACTACTGAGAAATGTGAAGAAAACTTGTATTGGTCAGGTTTCGAATTCGGTTCGAATTTTCTGTTTTTCAGATACAGATTTGACAAACTAAGATCTTTATTTATGTATTTCATTTTGTTATAATATTATGTCTCTTTATGTTTCTTTATACGGTGTACAATAAAGAGTATTATTATTATGTAGAAAGTATTTCTTTAAACTCGACTCTAGGTCGGATATTTAGATCCAGGTACGGGCTTATGCCAAGTATTCTGGATCTAGTGTGTGATGCAATGTGGTTATTGGATGAGAATGGTGATGGTGTTGTGAGATTTGTGTTGAGTGTGTATTAGGTAAATTTTGAAGTGCATGTGAAATTGTGTTTAAGAAGCGGCGAACTATAGAACAAGTGTCTAATACAATTGATTTCTGTAGTGGAATGTATGTTTTTGGGTGAAGATCAAGCGTTTTTAGAGAACTATGGAGCGTTTTTGGTATTACACCGGTGGAGGAAATTATTATTGGAACAATTTTAATCGTTTCTTGATGCCACATTTGTTTGAGTTCATCAGCTAAAGGAATATTATTATTATTATTATTAAAAGATACAGCTAGAGCTAACAATTAGTCAAAGTCAACTGTATGTTAAAACGGTTAACGTCGAGCGACCATAGTTACAGGGAGAGATCCCATCGTTCATCATACAGCAACCAGCCTCAGTGAATTGGGGGAGCAACTTCACGCTAAATCCTAACTTACTTCTTACTTACGTTATTATGCATAGTGAGTGTAATATTTAAAGTGTAATTCATATGTTGGAGTTACTTTCAAGGTCCTATTTTTGCATCGTGCACACATCTCTAATTAAAAAAAATTTGCTAGAATATAATAATATTGTGTAGTGATGTGTCTGAATGAGAAATAAAGATTAAATTAAAGCCGAAAGTTTACGGGTCTCCATTCATCTCGTGTCAAAACTATTTACGCTGCCTATTATGGTTCGTCATATCGAGCAAAGAAGGCTTTGACGAAATTTTATGGTAAAAGGCCAATGGGTTTTATACCACCCACCAACCCTGTTTATAAAAAAGCATTCATCAAATGAAATCAAAAAATGAATTAAAAATATTATATTATTGACTGGCGACCTGATTTTATCATTGCCGCTCATAGACGGTTCATAGAAGATTCCGGCTAAAAAAAGAAGATAATAATAACCATTTTTTTAACTACAACCGAAACGATGACAAAATTTCACGGCACTTTCGTATATAATGATGATGACTTTTGGTATTAAGCCGGGTGGCCGATAACCCAGTGACATCTGAAAAGGACGAGGCGCATTAAATGCTGCATTGTCCGCCATAATATAATTTACTAAGATGAACGTTCCCATGTCGGGAAGACTCAAGAATAAATGAACCCTGTTCCATTCATGTGTTTAAAAAAACTAGTCAAAACTAGAAATCAAAGCCATAATTTAAACTCCGCGTCACTGGTGAACCTTGGTTCGTCGGAAGGCCGATCCGGTATGATTTCCATTGCGCCGTATAGGTCGCCTTTATCATATTCACATTCTAATTGATTATTATTGAACACTTGTGATTACCTAATTAATCTAAATTGAATCCTAGTTCAATCATCGCAGTTTTCGAACCAACCGGCTCCCGTGTTGCACTAATACACCATAATGATATCAATTTAATGACAATCACACAATGGATTCCAAGCAAAGAGTTGACCGATAAGAGCTACAATTGCGTAAACTTGTTTACGAAGAGGCCGATAACCAGGTTTCAACAGTTTCGTAATTGACATTGTCGTATTGGTTAACAATGGTAAGTCGATAGTCGATACTGTGAGTCAGTGTGAGAACATTACTTAACCTGGTGTTTGAGCTGACTAATATTTATGATATTAATAGGATTATTTCAACTAGAGTTGTGGATCGTTCAGTTTATTACATCTTTCAGATCGTTCAGTTTATCATATCTTTACATATAAAGAATTGACAAACGTGTAGACCTATAGACGCGCCGCCCTATGGCCAATACAATGGCCTATGGATATCGGCAACACCATCATACATTGCCGAGCAAGAAGCGGTGGAAACCTCGTTAATTCTCACAGGAGGAAACCAGGAAACTACCGAAGATACCTATGCTGCTTTCACACGTCAAGCGGGGAAGATTGGCGTGGCTTGAAAATGGTTGAACTTACACAGAAAATATTTATCCAAACAAGTTGCTTATAAATGGTTGCAGATGAGACATCCGCAGGTTGTTGTCCTTTCAATCATTCACATTGTGACTTAACAAATCACCACAGAGCAAGAATGTCCTGAGAAGTCATTCTAACTGATCAAGTAGGAAAAGTTTATGGTGAATGTCTCGATAACAAACCAATTTGCTGTTATTTACAATAACTGTGTCGAAGTAATCACGAGATGTATCCAGTTGCAACGAATTAAGAATTTATTGTTGCTTGAACGGTAAAACGAGTAGGTACATAGTAGGTACATTACTAATTAAACGCTTATTGAGTAATAATTTCGTCAATTTATTAAAAGCGCTGCTGTAAAATAATTATGATCACCAAAAGTATTAATATTGCATAGATCTATTTAATCTTCTATACATTTTGCCTCTGGTAATAATTTTGCATTTCAATTCCGCTCTAAAACGTTACTTGGTTAAGAGATTTAAAAAATACGCTGAAGTGCATTTGCTCGTAGCAACTTGGCATACATAAAGTTCAATACTTCAACGTAAGCGTTTGTTCGTTGCGTTTATACGTACTCTTTAACTGTAAACATATTAGGAACACTGAAACACCCAACGATTTTAAGGGTACGGTTCCACTGAGGCGGAGTGGAGCGGAGCTGTGCGCGATTTACCAATCACATGCCTTGAAAATCACGCGAGCCACAATGAGATGTGGATTTCAAGCCATGTGATTGGTGAATCGCGCACAGCTCCGCTCCGCTCCGCCTCAGTGGAACCACACCCTTATTCTTGATTTATTATTTCAAGCTACTTGATATAAACTGCAACTCATTAATGTTTATAGAATCGTATATGTATTAATCGAAGACTACATAATTATATGGACAAGCTTCGCCTGTGTGCCGGAAGAACGAATATATTTATATTAATTGTATTGTATCCCTAGCTTATGCCTTAAACTTCGTCAATCTACGTCAGCGTGGAATACTACAGTAGGTCCACAAAAAATGAAACGTAGGTCCACTAAATAATAATCCGATCAACAGTATTCACCGAGTTAGAAAAATTCAAATATTATAACAGCTTAAATCCGAATAAAGCTGTTTATCCAAGTATCCAGTAGGTATCTAGTTTCATAAACAAATCTGTTCAGCTGTGATTGTAGCAAATGTTCAAATACCTAACTTTCAGATTTATAACATAACATAATTATAACATAACATACTTAATAAAATCACGAGACATACTTAACTACACACTTAAGCGATAGCATTGATTATTGCAATGTAAGTGATTACTAATTTCAGAATTTCAGTGTTCCCATAAGCATTAAGAAATAATATATCGAACCATAGACAGTCGTGCTGACTGTATCGCTCTGATCTATCCTCACAGCGCAATTCTCATCGAGGACGCACGGCGAATCGATTATACCACCCAATCACATCGATTCCGCTCTTACCGCGCTAGACCGTTGATAATTCCTTGTTACGAGTATCGATATCTCACATCCTGTTAAGGATATTCGTGATGGGAAATGGTGTAAAATACGTTTTAATTGTATGATTGTTGGTTAAGCTCAAGTTATATAACGAGCTTGTTAATTTATCTATAATTTGAATTCAGAATTAAGTTTTATTTTAATTACCATGAATATCGAATACAATATAATCCGATTACTTGTAAGTTACCGACTAAATAAATAAATAAAAAATATTTAATAAATGTATCATAATTTCCATATCCAAATTTTTTTACTTTACAAAGTACATAACTAGGTATGTTATGCAATAATCTTTTGATACGCACCATAAAAATTAACTATAGGTAATATGTTACGGTATGAACAGGCCAGGATAATGATCCAATGTTAACGATACAAAAAATAATAAATGATCCCGCATATAAAAAGGTTCTACTGCTGGAGAGTTGAATAAGCTTTTAATGTTTCTCGCATACAACATGGTTTACGATGCTATTGCTTTTATAACACACTTTCTAGGTCATAACTTCTACTTTATACGTATAATTTTAACAAAAATAAAGTCAACTTTAACATCCAAAAGTAATAAAAGAAATCACTCGAAAGTCAAACGTACAAAATTTTAGTAAATTTCCCTGGAATTTTAGTATGACCTTTAATTTTGTACATAACAATGACATACGCCCGTAGCAAAATTTTCACGAAATTACAACCATACAAAAAGTAAATATATCGCCACAATAAGGCATCACAAGACAGATAGCCCCAAATATGAACGCGAGCAACGATGCCTCTGCGACGACTCGACGTCAGTGCACAAAAAATGCCTACCTGGATCTCGAATCAAACTGACTCAAATAATAGGAATGGAATATTGCACCTGCGCAGTCTACAAAGGTTAGTCGACCCGAAGGATGAATAACTTTGAAAATATTCAAACATCCTTTTATCGGGAACTCGGTTGGCGCTTGCGGTTTTTCCGCGAATCACTTGCGAAACCAGTTTAATGTGCATATTATTTTAGTTATGATCCTAAGTTAAATGTGGTTTAAACCTATTAGCGGATACGGGGAACGAGTTTCTCTTTGCAAGGAGACTCAGGCCTGTATACATATTTCACGAGTTGGCTCCAGTGCAGTGGAGATTGTGGAAAGCTTTTCGTTATAACCAGTCGAATCGCAGACAACGCTTAACGCCTGGTTGGTCATCATAGGAACCAGCAATTCATGCTTGTGGCTACGACGAGAAAAGGTATCTAACTCCAGGACTTTATTGTCGATAATTTGGCATTTAGTCAAGAAAGTACTCCACCAACCCGCATTGGAGCAGCGTGGTGGAGTATGCTCTAGGCCTCCTCAGTAATGAGGAGAGACCCGTGCTCAGTAGTGGGCCATTAGTGGGTTGTAGCTTAGCTTAGTCAAGAAAGTAAAACGTTCAGAGATTTTAGTTACTAAGGTAGCTTTAATTTTCGCTTAACGTACCAACTCAATACAAAATAAGGCGAAACGAATTATCTTAAATAACTTAAATTATTTCACGGAATACGCTAAATACCCTGTTATAAAATCCATATTAAATTTAGTTTGCTTCGTGGAATTAACAAAGTTCATTGGCATTTATTTATAGTTATTTTTATAATGGAGGCTAAATTATCGAAGAGCTTAATTATATTTTTATAGCATTGGAAATGTAGACAAAATACTCCAAATCTCCAAAAAGAGAGGCGGCCAAATCGGGCCATGCGCCTACTCTCCTTGCCGTTCAATAAAACCGTTTGTCTTTGCTTCGATTCTTGGTAAAGGTCGCGAACTTGGGAAGGGCGCAGTTGCGATGAATGGGGCGTTCGAGGCCCGGGCGGGGGCGGGCCGCGGAGGGGGGAGTAACGCCCCTCGGATCAACAACCCCGAAAATATATAGAGATAAGCCCGCGCCACTCGCTCCGGGGCAAAAGCGATTTTTAAAGAATTAGGTAGTTTTAATTAAACGACCCTGCGTGGGATTCTCTCAAATGGTTGGAGGTTCGCAGGACTTTAAACATTCCGACGTGTTGTGGATCGCTCTGACCTCGATTTAAAGAGTTTACATCAAAAAACAAACAACATCTACCCGATTGTTTCCTATAAGTAACCGAAGAGATTCTGGTATACATGATATTTCCATGCTGCTTCTATCCGGGACGATGGAAGGCTTAACGACTGTTATCTAGCACTAACAACGATTTGGTAGTAATAAATGTCCCCTCCAAAGTTTGGAAGCGTTCGTCAAAACTTTGCTACGACTGTCTTTGTTCTGCTTGACACCGATCTCGCGACATTACTAAAACCGTTATCTAGATTCGAAAGAATCAAAAACTTGAATAGGGAACATGTGAGTTCTGTAATGTAGATATGGTTTTGATGCACAAAATGTCTCAAGGCGATAATCGTCACGTGTCGTGTTCACTGTGTCGAGCCGTAAGGCGTCTTCGCCCTTTCGCGCCACTGGCGGCGGCGCCCCTTCCTATCAGTATTTTTGAATTGCCATATCCTGCCGAGTCCTGCCATTTGGACTTTTTCGACTATTCCTACATCCCAAATCAATTGTATGACCGCAATGACACGTTGATCACAGTTATCGTTGTTTGATCAAGTTTATTCGACGAGAAAAGCGCTTCAACGTTACTACGTGGTCAATAAAGCCAGCCAGCCTAAGCTGCTAGCCAGTTTGCTGAAACATCATTCAGATTTCTATGAACCAAAGAGACGAAATGTGACCGGATGATCCGCATACCAGTTAAAAAATCGAGTTTTAAAAACGAGTGAAAAATTATATCGTCATTCCATTGCGTTCGGTCGAAAAAAGCATGACGGTGGCGCGTAAAACACGTTTTCGCGTTAGCTCCAATTTCGCAAGCAAAGCAAACAAACTGGATCGCCGTCGCCCGCTCGCCATTGTTTTAGATGGATTTACACGGACGCCCCTTGTTTATACTGTGTGGCTTGTCGAATGTCAAAAATATTTGTAGTACCTAAACAATTACACGCGTAGTAGGTACACTTCTTTTCGAACTGCTAAGTAACTATTCTCCACTGGATTTGCAATAGTAAGTATTTTGTCCGTTTTAGAACAAAACTGTTGTTTAACTGGGCCTAGATGAAGATAACTGTGTCCTATCCTAAATCAATGACCTACCTTGTTCCTCGTCATCATTTTCACTCACGTGCTTAGCTCGCACCATTGATATAAATCGATAGACTATGTTGGGGCACCTCGGAATACTCAGGTTGAAAAATAAAATTCAGAATGTCTAATTGATGCGGCAGTTGTACGTTTATTGAATGACGGTGAGCAAGTAAAATATAAAATTTAAGTGCGGTCAAACCAAGCGACGCAGCGCCTGACACAGTGCAATTGCAATTACACCTATCGAGGATTACTAATTCTAAACAGACTATAAATCATCAAAATCGATCCACGCGTTTGATCTCTAGAGTGCGGTAAAAGAATAAAGGTAGATACATAAATAGACTGATGAACACATTCTCCTTAACGTAGCGCAGTCGAGTAAAAATATGTGTCATATGCTGCCATGCTCTCGAGGCAATTATAATTATTATAAATGATAATGTTTGAATCTTATAGAACTAGCGTAGAATTTTTGTATTCGCCTTTTATCGCCCTGGGGAGGAATTTCCAAAATCGTTTCTTTAGTTCTCCCTACACTACACACCCCAAGGAACATACATACATGGCAAATGTAGCTTAATAACAGAAGAGTTACATATATTTCCGATCACAAGAAGACAAGATTATTAATTCAATAGAAAAACTGTAACCAAGGGATTTACGCCATCGTTATTTACACAGCAGCCGTGACAAAACTTTCAATAAAAAGATTAAAAATCTGAAATCTAATCTGTTCGTCGACAGCGCAACACAAAGAGCGACCTTTTGAAATGGTCATTAAAATGTGTGTCAGCTGAACAAAAAGCGATAACGGGCGAAATGCATTATCTGGTAAAGCCGGCGCGGACACCAAAAACAGTTGCGTGGGACGACGAGGACTGACGAATCGAAACGCCATATAGATCCGTTCTCCGGTAAAAACTGTCGATGTATTTAAAATGATACCGTTACGAAACCGGTTATTATGTACAGCTTTATTGTTTTAGTTTCACTGCTGTATGAAATTGAAATTTCGCTAAAATCTGAAATTCTGTATTTTGTTATGGACGCTAATTACTTTATCCATTGTGACCAGGCGAGTGTCCACCGGCTACGAGCCACAGCATCCTATAGGAAGAGAACCCCAAGCAAACCCCAAGTTTACAACGAGACATTATATCGTGAAAATCACATTCAAAATCAGAAAAGCCATTTAAAACAAACCAAGAAACATGTTTAAAGTACCGATTACCCCTTAAAAAAAACTCCCAATAAATTACATACATTGAGAAAAATACTCAAAAATAAAATAATAAACTCCGATCACTTACTAAATTACTGCTTATCCCAAGGAATATCGTCTATGAAAATCGGATAACATAAACATAGCCGTACAAAGGTAGTGTCTTCATTATAAATCCGTTGCACTCGGTATAAGGGGCCGTAAAATTAACACGGATTACTCCGTGAGAAGCAATTTACTGGCGAGCATGAAAGAAAGTTATTAAACAAAGCCGGCCTTTGATCGAGGACATATTTAGATACGGTATCGGTGCTGGGTGGAACGAAGAATTATCGAAAGGCTAGTGAACCAGTCAAGTGAATTATCGAAACCTTCTTTTGTGATGCAATAGTCTTTTGTGTCGAAAATCGGTGGATTATAAGTCACTATCTGAAAATGGAAGACGTCTTGAAGACGAAGAGGATTTTGCACAACAAACGAGATGATGAGACTGTGGTGCCAGTACCCTATTGGCTTTTCGTCGTCCTTCTGAAATCGACCACGTATTATTATTTCCGTGTTTTGGTTGCATCATGAGTTGTTATACGTATACACTGCTTGTCACAAGTTTTGTGTGCCTGCTTGCAATATCACTGTAACAGTCCTTTACTATACAAAGGTGTGACACATAATTTCTGTGAATAAAGATCAAAATAACAGCAACATTCGTATCAATCAAAAGTCATCAATAACAATATCTAATAGCCAGACATTCCTATAAACCCATCGAAATATAAGCTAACCGCAGGTATTCTGGATTCTGGGAAGGGACACTGAAGCGTGACACGAGCGGGAGGGACGCAGGGAGGACGACGGAAGCATATCGGCTCCCAGCATCGGTAACAGCCGTCGTATTTCATTACAACGTGTGATCGGATTACACACAACTGAAGATGACACTGTAATGGACTATTAAGGCCGTTAACCCTGCTGTTATACGCCTTTGATCAATTTTAGCATAACTAGCAAGCGAAGTTGAATTTCTCTCTTAAAGAGTTTTGGAAACAGTCAAATTACTTATTTATCGATTCCTTGGTAATACGATCGCTTGTATTTTTTATGTTATGTTGTGTCGAAAATGTATTTTTATTATAAGCATGACCTGATATCTACTACGCTCAAGATAAGCTCCATGCAATAATTCTTTCTAGGGGTCTACAGCACGGACACGTATTTTATAGGTACATATAAACATTAAATTACTGCCTGTTCTAAAGTTCCCAAAGTTCGAGTTCAGATAACGGAAGTACTCACCGGTGAGCAGCGCACTCACTAAACTTTATGCTTTTACTGCACTATAAACGCGTGTACATGTTTAGTTTCTTAAACTATTAATTTATGATGGTATACAAGTCAGTTGACAAAGACCTTATCATAATAACCGAATTACCTAGGATAAGAAGTAACATTTATAATAAAAAATCCAACCTTTATTAGGTGGTAGGGCCTAGAGCTCACCCGGGGAAGTACCACCGCCCGCCACGGTACTTAGTACCATTCCTACCG
>DWJQ01000820.1:0-12601 GCA_018248915.1 Hesperia meskei straton
TAGATATTTATTTCCGGAGTTGTTAATAGATGGCGTTAGTAAAATTCATTTGCAAGTTTTGAATCACGCTATCAAATTCTACATGTAATTTACCTAAGTCATAGGCAAATGTTACAGGCTACTTTTAAACAGAGATTAATACGGGAGTGGGACCTACGCGGCTGTTACCTACGGGTACCGAAGCGAAGCGCGGGCGGTTCTCTAGATAATAGTAAATATTTTTTTTATAATTTTAAACCAAAAATTTACTTGTCGTTTATAATTTCGTCGTCAGACTCTCGCTAAGTAATCAACAAAATTGTATCTGCGAAATTTTGTAACAACGTGTTCAGTCGAATTTGATAGGCTTGATAAAATTTGATGCAAGTGAAGGTAAAAAATATCTTTTAATGAGAAATTTTCTGTGATTTTGTTTGTTTGGTATATATTTTATCTATTAACGCTTAGAGCAGAAGCTAGTTTTATTGAATCCATTTGACGTAAGAACCGTAGCATTCAACTTCGAAATGTCCTTTATGTCGTCATAAATAAATATTTTCGTAATGTCTATCTTGCAGCTAAGGTTTTCCGGGCTATTTTAATCACATGTACATAAATTAATATGATAAAACATTTAAAGTATTGTGTGCTATGTAAAGGCCGGTCTAGAGAGAATCGCTCTCTTTTAGGGGTGCCTTTTTTGTAGGAAGAATTTAAATAGAATTAAAAAAACCGTCACCCGATATATAGCGCTATTCTCTATGGCTACTCATGCGCATTAACGCGTTAAAAGGCCCTAAATTTGACATTACGCAGATGTGTCTAATCGGGTGTCGATTTTTTTGACACATCAAAGAGTTTAGAGCGAGACAAGACGATATAGCAGGACAAGAATGTATGCCTACTTTTTTTTAGGGGGGGAACGGGAATTACAAATACATATAGCTAATGGACATTTTTAGCGTATACAGCTACGCGAAGTCGGACATTAACACTAACATTAACGCATACACAGATGTAGCAGTAGCATAAGAGAGAAGAATTTCCTTATATTTTTTTAATAACACGTAGCAAAAAAATGGATTTTTGTCTTTGTCATAACAATCACTCCTCTATAGTTGTCTATGTCCACGCTTTGTAATATCTATGTTTTTCATTTTCGTTACGTAATATTATTTTTAACACCGAACCGTCCATGATGTCAATATTCATTTATTTATAATTATTTATGACTAAAGTACTGAAAAAATTAGCGTGTTATATTGTCGAAAATATATTAAAAAATGTTTGTATAAAACTCGAAGAATCATCACATGTTTGCACTTAATATAAATAAATTGAATCGATAACATGTATCTGAAATAAATTTCATATGGATATATGAAATTCATATGGATATAAGAAGTGATCTTGTTACTGAAGCGAAATCGTTGATGATTAATTCATTAATATAATATACAATAAATGGACGAAAAAGTAATTATATTACACAATAAAAAGCAAACAATAGTGGTTGAGAACAGTATACTTTAACGATTTTAAGATTATGATTCTCTGTCTTGAAAAAAATACTTTTTTCTTAAAAATTAAAGAAATTAGAGCCAATAAAGATGGGGCCATTATAAATATAAAGTATGCTTTTGGCAACATAACAACTTTTTTTTATATTTGTGATAGTCAAAACCAAACAATTGTTGTAAAAAAGCGTGGTTGCGAAAGATTGATGCTACTGTTTGGATCATCATCATTGGTTGTAAAAATGTTTTTTTTATTAAAACGCCACAAGTATGTGTTTAGTATAAACATGTTTGCTTCATAGGAATGTTTTTATTCGTAAAATCATAACGTAGGCACATTACATTGTTTTCATTGTTGAACACCTATTAGTAGTGATAACTTCGACGTATAGATACTTATTTCGAAATTTATCATGCTTCTATTCTAGTCGAACAGTTAGTATGTATATATTTCTATCCACATGGGTTATTCTTGAGTTAGCAGCTAACTAAGCTTATAAGCTATAATATAATGGAACGCATGAATGGGATGAGACATCTCGTATTGTTAGGTTGGTTGTTTGAAACTTAACCTAAATTGAAGAATTTAATTTCGAACAGCAGTCTTAAAATAGAAAACGCTTCAACGTTTTTATTTTTAATTTATTAAGTAAAGTAATAAATGGAAGTTGCATTGGGTAATGGTCCTGGAGATTATGATACTTAAGTAACTGATAGTTCGGCATAAATCGACCGAAAAACGCGGTTTAAATGCAACTTCGACGTTTGATATGATAGATGTGGTACTAGCCTAATTTTATATCACCAAGTTGATTTATTAAATAAAACTATGTATTAATAAAAATGCGAATGGCTAAGATGTATACCAAAATTAGGAAAATGAATCGCCATTTGTACAAGGCATGTTATGGTTACAAAGTATGAAATATTTTATTGTCATTTGGATAGAGTTTGATGTGTTCGTACCTTGTCACTCGAGGCTTATGTATAAATATGTGGAATATTTTTCTAACGACTACGAAATCTAATTGTATTAATAAAACTATCTGACTGAATTTGGCGTTTCAATTGTTATCCTCACTCCTATACATTTGTGTATTAACCTGCGCGATTATTTAATGCAGAAGGAATAGTAGAAGCATTATTGATAGTCGACAAGGTAAACTATAGCTGCCGAGGGGATATTTGAGGAGGGGGTTTTTGTTGTCAATCTTTCGAAAATTTTCCTATCGAAAAAATCTTTTGGCTTGTAAATTATAAAATGACCTCCAATGCATTTATTATAAGTAGCTTTATAATACCTATGTATAGCCAGCAATAGCCAAAAATTTATCAGACAAGCCGTACGCTTGGAAGTAGTCGACGTCAGAGATGTAAAAAAATAAAATATGCCCTGCGCTTCCAAAAAATGTACCTACGGCTGGTCGACGTCACCTATGGACATCAGCCATGAAACTGAAGATGAGAGAAGACTTGTCTAGCAATATGTTGAGGATATCCAGATGTGCCGTAGAGGCCGCTGCTGTACACTAACATCACAAACACTTATAAATCTGAATTTCAATACGTTGAGGGTATTCAGATGTGCTGTAGATTGCTGGCGTTGTTGTACACACATCACAACACCTATCTGTCAAAGTCAGTAATAACGTTTGTTTGCGAGTGCGTCTGATGAAGTTACAATAATTACATTATAGATGTGGATATTTTATGGTGGGTATCAAACTTTGGTAAGAGTTCGCAAAAATGTTTATTACCTGTACCTACTCACAGTTGAATTTAGCTTGTAAGCAAAATTTACATACCTAAACTTACCACTTAATATTATTCTCGACGTCAATCTAAGCTAATCTAATCTCGACGTCTATCAAAGCTAGCATTTGTGTGAATGTAATAAAAAGGAATTCCATTCGAACGCGAACGCAGTGTAGTTTGCTGTTTTGGCGGTGAATTCAGTTCGTTAAATTGGAACGGCCCATAGCAAACGGCACGCGAGCGCTCGTGCGCCCTGCGACCGCGAAATAGTCCGAAACCAATCGAAGGTTGAATGGTCCGTCGATAATACTCATTGTTATGAATCATGGATAGTTGGGTCGGTAAAATGTTATAGTCCTTTTATAACAGCTCTTGTAAAATTGTATTATTAATACTCATATTTTGCAAAGATGGCAGTTTTAATTTATTGAGCGTAAGTAATAATAATAATAAAGTAAAACAAAATACGAATGATCAGCAGACGTATTGAACAACTTGCGGTAAATTATAGTTAGTCATCATAAATAAGCATAATATGTATCTATACATCTCCATAAGAGCTATCTATCTGACCGGCCACGCATCAGTAATACCTTTTGTGTTGCTTATGTTCACTTCGCAGCATGGGCGTACGCAGGTAGGGGCAGGGGGCGAGGGGTAGATACCTATCGGCCATTCCTGGACGCTTTTAAAAACATGGTCTTGGAATCGATTAGCCCCCTCCCCCCACCTGACCTATCTGATCTTAAGAACCCTTATCGTAACGTAGGTATCTGAAATTAAGGACCATTTGCTCCCTCGGATCAGAAAGTGGGTACATCCATGTTTCGCAGGCGCCGTAACTGTTAATGTTATGCCAGTAGGTTAGTAGTATGTACAGTTTCTGATGCGCATAGCCGTCGTTTTTGGAAATGCAGGTCAGCTTCGAACTATGATTATCGGATCGCAAGAACGGACTTCAAATCACTTTCCTATACAAACTTAACGTTACACGTAAAATTATTTGTATTGTAAATATACCTCGCGAAGTTGATAAATATTCGTGCCATTTCGCAGTGACTAAAGTTTCTGTTTTACCATTAGGCATTAGCGATAGAATACTCAGGATATTTCTTAACTTTCTGACCTGCCGTCTAACCATTGTCATTAAAACAATGTAAATAAGGCAAGTGGGGAACAATAAACAATTAATATAAACATTTATGAGACAGACTTCGGATTTTAGTTTACATCGGTCACTTAGTGAATTAACGTCAATGCGGCTAGCTATGTTGCGAGCTATAATAATATTTTGCTTATTTTCCCGCGCCAGCCCAGAGATGCAAAGGTTTCAGCATCAAATGTACATATCCAGAAAGTCTAGGTCCAATCAAGATCCTGTGACAACCGGATTTATCTACAACAAAGCTGGCGGAGGACCTGGAAGAATAACTACATTTGACGATACTTATACGAAACCTGACAAATACGTTGGAATAAAAGTTGAAGACGCTATGGATAAAAATAATGTATCAACCAAAGAACATACAACAGGATCTACAGAGAATTGGAGATCGAGAACTAAAGATAAAGAAGTATATTTAGCACCCAAACAAAACGACGAAACCACAAAGGCTAATACTAAGTGTTGCGCGTTAAATGAAAAGGACGCTCCAGCAATTATGACCGTACAACCAACAACTGGAACTCACTTCGATCAAAATTTAATTACTGTGAAAGAAATGTTTACGCCTTATGCTATTGATAAAGAGTTCAGAATAGATAATGAAGACATTCGGACTGATTCTAGAAATACGTATAATGGATGGCCTTATTCTTACAATGGCCCCTACGGGTATCAAATAAAGAATGTTACGACTGACGATGAAAAGGCAAAGGATAAAAGGTTCCTTGGTGTTTACACCACTATAAAACCAGTAAGTAAAAATATCATGAAAAATATTCCTGCAGAATATATTTCTAACGCTGCTTCTTCCAGAGATCCAGTAATAGACAATCCTATTTATGGCGATCAGCCATTTTTTTCGTTTGTTTTAAATGATTACTTTGATAAACATCACGAAGAAGACCCTCTTATTTTTAAAGATTTTTCGTGGGCCGAAGAATTTGATAATGGGTTATCTTCTACAGATATAGAGGATAATGAAAGACGCAGCAAACGATTACATCATAGTAACAATCCTAATGAAATACAGAAGATGGACATGTCACAAATGCATACGAAAACAGCTGACAAAGATTCAGTTACGGAAAAAGCTCACGACAATAGACAAGATTATAAAAACCACCGAAAAGGTAACGACAAAAAAGATCGTCAAAAATTAAACCATAATTATATAGGACAGCGAGAAACTGCATTTAAAGACTTTGCTGATTCATTTGCTAATAAATTCGGATCAGAAAAAGATAATAAAAATTCGAAATTTATGCTCAAAACAAATCAAGATAAAGGTCAAAAACGAAAAGGATTTAAACGGGTTTACCATAAAGACGAATATCTGGAGGATAATGAATTTTATGATAATATAGATAAAAATGCTCAGTCTGAGGAAAGTGGTGGTTCGACGATCACCAATGGTGGGTCACAAGCATTTCTACAATCGCAGGCGGTTGGGTCTGCAGGCAGTGAAGCTATTTCATTGGGCAAATCGGGAAAAAAGGTTGATAAAATATTTAAAAACCATTATCAAGCTAACAAGGGAAATAAAGAACATGATAGCGAAATTAATCGTTACAGAAATATAGCTAAGGACGCAGCACTGAGTAATACTGCCGATTATGTTGATAATTTTAGATTGTAACTATAAAGTAGAAACTATTTATAGTATTTTAAGAAAATGCAATTGTTAAATCAAATAAAAAACTTTATTATTGTTTTATGATATTTGGGATTAAGATTTGTTATCTTTGAAATAAAAGAATATTCTGTATTTATCATCTTTTATTCAAAAATCTGTATACATATATAAATGTAAACGGTAATTCATATAATATACCACAATATTTTTGAGTTAATTTTTTAATCATTAGATGCAATTGAATAGATTGCACTTATTTTTCTCCTTGGAATTTGTGGAAACATTGGCAAAAAGCTCAAAAATTTAATTGCTGAACTTTTTTCTCCTAATTTATCAGCATTATTGATACTCCAGGGAGATCTTTCATTTCTGACAAAACGGGGATATTCACTACTGCTTTGTGATCCCTCGCTTGAATCTTCATTTGCATTACGTGGTTTAGCTGCCTGCATTACATTTGCAATTTTTGTCGAAAAATCGTCGTCATAATCTTCTTCTGTTATTTTATAAATAGCTTTTCTTGCTGTTTTTATCAAAGGTTGTTGGTCAATGGAATTTTTATCTTTACTCACCATAAGATTCCGCTTAGTTTTTTGAACTGATTTAGATTTTATTGCCTCGGCAGCTTGCTTATATTCTTTTCGTGGTTCTAGAGGTTTTCCTCTACCTACAAACTCATCATGATTTACGTCAAAATCGTAATCGTCCAAACTGAAATCTTCATCTTCATGATCAAAAGAATCGATTAATTTTGATGGGGATCTGTTTCTAATTTGGTTTGGTTGATAATATTCATCACTATCCATTTCGTTATATCTGGGTATGGGTTTTTTTACCAATGCTGGTTTGGGAACGGGTTGCACCTTTGGTTGTTTTGGAGAATTGTTCGTTTGATTATTCTCACCTTGTCTGGGAGTACGTAGTTTCCCTTTATAAAAATGCACAATTTCAGGTCCGTTTATTTCTTCACCAGAACTTGATATGTCTTTGACGCCTTCCTTTGGACGGTTTGTTGTTCTCTGCACTAGTCTGCAGCTAGATAATACCATGTAATAAAACATAAAGGCACAAAATACATGTAGCTTCATAGTGGTCTATTGCGTTGGACTGCTGAAGGATAGTTGACGCCTAGTGAGATTGCATTGTTGCGGATTATAATGAAAACAAAACATTGTTATAGATTGTAACTACGTTGTATTTAAAACAATGTATGAATCGATGGTGTACACTGATTAAAAGATAATGTTTTCATAACTGTATGATATTTAACTTTCAATTAGGGTTCCGTTGCTGCTCAGAAATATAGTCGATTAAAAGGTATATTTAAGACTTGATTGGAATACTATTCAAATTTAGTAATTCTCTTTTAAATGCTGCAACAAATTGGACACTTTTTTAAAATTTCTTGATTCAATTAATATAAATTACTATTCAATGCAATGACACTTGCTTCTTGCATTGTCTTTTTGTGTAATCTTACTACAGTTTAATTGAAGACATTTAATCAAATAATAAATGACAATGAGCCACGATTCACGCGATAAACGTTTGTTTGTTTGTTTATACTTCCTCTGCTATACACTATTGACTGTAAACATTGCACGCCACAAATTTATAAGAACATTGTAACCTGACTCGTTTCATTAGTTTCAGATCAGCCAAGATGAAACCAGCCATCAAGAGTATTACGGCTTTTCTTTTATTAAATGTAGTTGCATCCGCACCTATGTATTACATATACGATGAAAAACCTGACGTAGGATATGGAACAGCTATCGGTAGTACAGGATCGTATAAGAACCGAATAAACAATCATAAAAAATATTTCATTGGAAGCAACAATCAGAAATACATGAAGTTAGTGAACGAGCGAGCCGTCGATTCTCATTTTACAGTACAGAAAACTCCGTCGAGACCATACGTAATTAGTGAAGATGGAAAAATTATTGAATTCAGTGAAGTAACGAGAAATTCACAAAGTTATACAAGAAGAACCAAAGAAGACAGTAAACCAAATGAAAGTGAAAATTATGTAAGTGCTTCTACAAAAAACGACGTAGAAGGAACAAACCAGGACAGTCATAAAACTACTATCCCAGATAACCAACCAAATACTTCTCTTCAAAACTTACACAAAAATAACCAGCGTGAGTATTTACGAAATGGGGATAACGTATATGACAAGAAACATAACTTCGTGTCAGTAAATGCACATAAAGCTGCGGTATCAAAAGATGAAAGGGTCGTCGTGAAGAGCAGTAATCAACAATTTATTCATCAACCACAGGGTTATCAACTTAGAACCTCGAGAACCGGAATAAAAGATAAGGGCTTACATAAATCTGCAGTAGCGAATGAGCGTAATACGCAAGTTGCATTATCAAAAAAACCAGATTCGGAACGTACCCAGATTGTACCACAAAATACTAAAGGCATTACTCAAAAATCAGATTCCAATTCACGAAGGATGGACAGCAAGAAAAGAGATACTGTAAATATACAACCTAGTAATTCACATAATAATAGTAGGTCGACTTCGGTCTCAGATAATATGAGAAAGTATATTCACAAAGATATAAATAATCATAGAGAATACAAGAATAATGTGATTCCTTCGAGAATTGGCAATCACGAAGAGAGAGTGGAAGTTAATGAAACACCTTATGCTCTATTTTATAGAACAAATTCAGAACATTTAGACGATCAAGAAGCATTAATCGAAAATCCTCTAGCAGAGCCGACTAACAGCGCATACAATGACAAGATGATATGGAATATTGAGAGTGAAGCCCAAGGAGATACTGTTAATAGCAAATCAAAAAGAGCTCCAAATGTAAAAATCCATAAGAAAGTTAAAAGTCATACTAGCTATAGAAATCGTTAACATTTAATGACAAGGTAAAATATTTTTGTACTAATATTACATAAAATGCATTTACTTAAATGAATCTTCAATTATTTTGTGCAGAATTAATATATTTCTATACTGAGTTTAATAGGTCTTTTTGTGTTTTTAGATTATCCCTCCATACTGATAACTATGTTTATAATTAGCAATATTTCTATTGAAATATCCGATTAACCTGAAAAACACAATTTTAAAGACAGATTCTACTGTTGCGTTACATTAATTTAAGTCGGAAAAGCGAAGTCCGTAGACCAAACACAAGAACCAAAAAAAACATTTTTTTTACTGTATTCGATTACGCGATGCGCATACATTTTAAGGTCCCAATATTAGTAGGTAGAAGTAGGTACCACTAGTACGAGAGCTTCAAATTGTTAAAAAATCCCTTTTATCAAATACGACCATTTGGACCATCGTGAAAAATATGATTTTTTTTGTCTTACTGGTGTATTTAGTTATTATACAAACTCATTCCCGTTTTTTTGCACTGAGCACGGGTTTTTTGATCACTATGAAGCTGTAGGGAGAGCATACTCAAAAGGCTGCTCCTATGTGTATTGAGGATTGATTGCAATATCCAACTGCAACCAAACTATCCGAAATTTTTTGCTGCTCGAATGCCTCAAACATTGTTTAACGTCTACTATTCCTAGCCAAAAATAATTTTATTACAAGGACCAGTAGATACATTACGTTAGATAATTTTATGTGTACTTTATATAAATTAAACGCAAGTAAAAGTAATTTGAAATATTTTTGCTAGCTTTTATTTACTCGATCAATTCAATTCAACTGCGTATAAAAGAAGTGGTCTGAGCCCTTATTCTGCTAATTTACAAATGCTTCAATTGCAGCTCAATTGAATAATTTGACACATTTTTGACACATATCCCATACAAAATGTGTCAAAAAATTCAATTGAGATTCAATTTATCCGTTTATAAATTAGCAGAATCGGGGGGCTGGTCTGTCTGTAGGTCATTTATTTTTTGTTTACATTATTGTCATTACCATAGGTAATTGAATTGCTATAAAACGTTAGGTTGATGTTACGCAAAATAATTACTGGAATTTTCAGTGTCATGTCCATTACTGATTACTACTGACTACTGACTAATCAGGACGGTCGACTTCGTCTATAAAATTTTATTATCGTTTACTTAGTATTTTTAAGTGGCCATGACAGCGGATGGCGCTATGACCACACGCAGTACCTCCATTACGTATTTTTTTGTGTAAAATGTTTAGGTAGTAGAAGATGAGAGTCTGAAGTTTACCCGGGAGTACCACCGGCTGCCATTGCACTTAGTAGATACCTACTATTTCTATCGTCATAAATGCTATAACAGGAATTCCTGATAGAAAGGTGTGGTTACACTTTTTAGAGTCATTGAGTTTTAGGTAGATACATTCCAAATCGTTTTGGTAATATCTCAGGTACTTTTAACAAAAATCCCGACATGTTACTAACACAGAAAACCATTTGTTACAACGTTACAGACAGACGCAGACCTTTTTATTATTATTGATGCAGTTATGTAGGTATTCATTGCATATTTGTATGTCTATTTGTATTGGAATAATTACATAGTAGTATTTAATTAAATAACGGTCATAGATACCTAGGTACATTACCACAATGCTCGCTCTATATAAAAGGAGCTATTTAAATTATCGCCGGGTATTATTTGATATTCTTTTGTAACATTTAAAAGCACGAGGCGAGCGTGCAATAATTCGCGTCCTTCTGCGGTTGGCAAAAAGTCCCAAGTTCAACATATCGTTTTGCAGGCGGTTTAATACCGATATGCGCCTCACAATTTATTACAGGGTTTTTCATTATCATTGACACAGAAGACTATTGCTCAATCTAGAGAGCGAATGATTCGGGGCATTTATGAATGTCAATGTCCTATGCTATTATGTTCGCTATATAAGTATTTGTGTCGTTACTCGCGTTCATTAACGTTGGAATCGCCTGCGGGAAAATGACGCGAAATATAGCTTTTTTATTCCTGGCGGTATGCGGGTCCTGTCTGGAGATGCGGGAGACGGTTGAGAGGGTTGTCATGGTCCGGACCACCGGCTCTGACCTTCAGCCAGAGGCCACTGGGTATCTGTACAAGAAAGAGAGTGATGGTCCAGCGAGCGTTACAAAGATGGGAGAGAGTGAAGTAATGGCGCAGCTTACAAAGTTTTATGAACAACCGAAAGCCTACAAAGCACCGATACCAGTGGCTGATGGGCCATTCTATGCTAAGGAAGAAGACGAGAACAAACAAGCGTCACAGACCAGCGAACACGTGATTCCTGTTGTAGAAAAAGTAATTGACCTTCCCCAAGAAGATGGCATAGCAGATGAACACTTCAGCAAAATATACGAGGGTTATAACCCTGGAGCTTCTAGCGATTTTGATAAATATTTAAAAGGACTAGGACACTTTGAAGGCGGAGTTTATCATGAACATGGTGGTGGTAAGGATCATGATGCAGATGAACATCATGCGAAAGGAGATAAAGAATATAAAGTATACAAATCCTCGCATCACTATGGGAAAGGCGACGACGGAGATTATAACACAAAAAAATATGAAAGCTATTCCGTTTCAAATGGAGAAGGGTTCAAAAAGCACTACGATGACGATGACAAATTCGGAAAACATTATGGCCATGGACATGGATACAAGCACGGAGACCACGGACATAAGGACGAGTACAGCAAGGGAGAGGGGACCGCAGGATATCACAAGCTCTTTGATAAAGACGAAGAAAAGAAAGACAATGACTTTTATGACGGCAAAAAGTACGAAGGTGGTTACCACAAATATGACGATGGACACAAACATTACGGATCAAACGCCGGAGAACACAAGAAGGAAGGTTCTCACGAATCGGGACACCACGAGGCTGATTATGGAAAACATGGACATCGCGAGATGGGATCCGGTGAAGAGCATGGTGCCGCTCACTCTGCAGAAAAATCCGGAGAATCCTCGTACGACAAACACGCCGACCACGGCGCAAAGGGTGGTCACCATAGCGGAGAAGGTTACGGCTTCAAAGTCCAACACTAATGGAGGGTTAAAGATATTTGTTATAGCTTTGTTGACTTTTGGTAATTTTTGTAAATAGCTAATTTATTTTAGACTAATTAAGCCATATATTGAAATGAATATATTTTTATTCTTGTATGGTTTGTATCACTGAATGCTTAAATTTATCCTTCTTCGAAATAAAAAGTCCAAGCCTTAGAACAATTATGTATTTATGATTTTAAAATTGACTCATCGTGAATAGAACAGCTAAATGCTGTAATACAGTTACTCACGATAAGCACAGTTCAGAGCAAATAATATAAAGTATAAGTAATAATATAAGTACTTTAAGTATAGTTCATTATACAAAGAGCAGGACTACACACAGAAATTACACAGAAATTATTTTGACGTCAAATAAAGTAACTATATATATTGCAGTGCCGTAAGCTTTTGACCTCGGAATCCAGGGACTATGAATGAATCATAAAAATTGTTGGGCTGTATTTCAAAATGCACAAATAGAAAAGTTAAAAAAAATAGTTCACCGATCTTTTTTTTCTTTTGTTATCTTTGTTCGTAAGTTTGTGACCCCATAACTTCGTGTTG
>DWJQ01000821.1:0-12598 GCA_018248915.1 Hesperia meskei straton
CTTTGATTATCTAATGTTTAGAATAGTCTAGATGGAACATCGAACCCGCGAAAACGTGTCAAAAACTTGTGGCTAACAGTTACAATCTTTATATCATTATATCATTGATCACGCACACATAGACAATAGACGAACGTGTAAAACATCGCCTGCACGCACACTTACTTGATATTGTTGCTTTGTTTTTTTGTTTTCATAGTAGGGCGACGCTCAATCTAGACATTAGATCATCAAAGGATGTCAGATAAAAGATCTAAGTGCAGACACTTGTATTATCGATACATGGTTCTATGTTAATTAGATCTCGGTTCAATACGGTGACAACCCTCTTTTCTCACCCCTTACAACCCCTTCGGCTCGCAAAGTTACAAAGCGTAGTTAGTCCTTTGAGCTGCAGTTAATATCTGGTTCTATTGTAATTACTCGTCGAGAAGTTTACCATTCTAAAATTTGACCCGGAATTACATCGATGAGAAATGGTGGTATATATTTTTTACAGATGTAATAACGAGCGAATTAAATTGTATTTCACTTAACACTGAAGCTTATAATAGTATAGGAAATCGCACCAAATTCGGTATAGTCGACCTTGGGAATAAACCTTGGGAAGACATGGTATTTTTATCCCGGAAATTATTCTTTAACGGGTTGAAAATAGAATTTGAATATAATATTCCCATAAACATCGGTGTATTCTCAACTTTTACTTAGTTTTGATTTTTATTAACATAAAGATGGTAGTTGGCTGGTACTGTCAGTCGACAATTCGATCTTTTCGCATATGGCGCGTTTAATTTTCCCGCGTCCCGTACAAGTTTTAGGTTGCTTCTATATTACGTGCGAATCCGCGAGCAAAAACTAGTTAATGTTTGATGAATTATACACCTAATTAAATAAGTGTTGATTATTCAGTGGTAGTGATATAATTATGTCTTCACCTAGTAAAAAGAACTCGCAAAATGTTCTCATCTACCAAAATGCAAAGAATTAACTTCAATTAACTTCCATGAAAAATAGTTTGTTAAATAACATCCTGGTCACATAACAACATCCTGGGTATATAGCTGTATAATTATACTATACCTGGGTACTTGTGTATATTCAGGTACAAGCTTAGCTGATCTACTTAAATCCTTACAAACCTCTTATTCATCTTGGCGGTAAATTAGAAATTATATTATTAATGTCGCTCCAAAGTTTTAAGACGGTGCACGTCATAAATGGCTCATTAAGCGGTCATAGGTTATTAATGCCGATGTTTCACGGTTCCGCACGAACTGAGCCGAGCGCATGAAAACAAACGCTTTGAAAATGTTCAACTGTTTAGTTTTAATTTAGCAAATGCTACTGACGTGTGTTTTTAACGCCCGTTTTCGGAGGATTTCCACATGCCAAATGTGGACTTACACAGTGCGTTAAAATACATAAGATAGTAAGAGATACCTTATTTTTGGTACAGGTAGGTATGTTTTTTTGTACTTGTTAAAACAATATCAATATAATATTTTATTTGTACTTTTCAGATTTTAATGAACCTAGCACTATGTTGTAATTGGCTACTTAATTTAATATCAATAGTCACTACAGTCATTATAGGATAGGATTCAGTTTCACCTCAAACGAGTAACGACCATGCTTACAGAAAATTCAATAATTATTTACTCAATCATGTAATTATCACTGATACACCTATGACAGACCAAAGATGCTTACAGGCACCTTTGGTCTCACAAATACTTACTTAGTATAGAAGAATAGAATTTTGTACTTCTGACGATATTTTTCAATATTATCGACAGTGATTAATGATAATTCATCTTAATAGCAACCCATAACTACTCCCAGCAGTATTGAGAGCACAAAGTTTGGTCCATCATGTTGGCCAAGTGCAGATTGGTACTTCACACATATTTGAGAACATTTCGCCAAGGAGTATGGATTAGTATAGCTTATATTAATACCCGCATTATTGAAAAATAGTTTATCGCTTATCGTTACTCGCTCTCAGTGAAACATTAAACTAAAATATCCTTCATTTTCTATTCTTCTTTAGTTCGAAGTCTGTATAAAGGCAATTTGTTTGGGTAATGGGCGAAATCAATCCGATGAATCAGAAGGCACTTCGGCTCACTTCACTTATAATCAACCGTTCGATTTTATGCGAAGCGCCCGCCATTTTCTGACCACTTAAGCTATTATAGTTTGTTCAGTTTTACTTGTTAAAATATGGTCGGATTTTAAATTCTCGCTAGTGAACCGTAAATGCAAGGAATTAAGGTTGTTAAAAAAGTGCACTTTTTAAATAACTCACCGGTGATTTTTGGTTATTGTGATGTAAATCAAATGTAAAGACAGTTAATTTTAACTTGAAAACAATTAATCACATACAATAAAATACATTAATCGTAAGTACCCCTTGCATAAAGCATAAACTCAATAACTGAAAACTAATCTATTGTGTCAGAAAGAATAAAAACTTGATGGACTTTCCATGAAAATGGAAAACCTTCAGTAAGTAGATACTAGGTTAACCTCTTCATGATTACTTCGAACAATCGAAGGCTGAACCATAGCTTAATATCTCATAGTAGTTGGCTCATGACGAAACGAAATATTTGTGGAAAATCGTTGAGGGTTATTAAAATATTCACCCTTACGTGATCATGAAGTAAGGATAATTAGGTATAAAAGGAGGTCATTTTAGGATAAGGTTTTAGTGGAAATATTTTAAGCCCAAAAAGCTAATAAGCTAATAAAAATCTGTCTTAAACAGTAAAATAAAAATTATGGTATAATTTAATATCATTTGATATTGCAATGGCTTTAATTTTCAAAAATTGGTATTTCACAATATAATTAACAGAAAAGTTTATATTAAAAAACAATATTTGATCATGACATTTTTTTTAATGTGATACGGGTACACACGATATGTATTTTATACGCCGATATTTCATATAGAGTTCAGCCGTGACCACGATCCATGCAACTGGGTTGAAATATCGGTACACCAAAATACATATCGTGAGTACCCATATCACAGTAAAATGAGTACAATCTGCGATGAGTTAAGTCTAAAATCATATGACATTTTTTTCTAGCAGCCGTCGTAAAAGTTGAGAAGAAAATTAAAAACAAAATTTAAGAAAACAGAGAGAGAACATCCAATTTAGAGGAAAATACATTCCAGAATATACTAATTTGCTCATTTATGGACTCGGCAAAAGCACGGTTAAGAGAGGAGATTTTTTTACAAAGGTCGGACGTGAAAACTTTATCTTACCTGTCACTTTTCCCAAGGTCTTGTTTGACATCTACTAGGTCAATCTTTTTTTTATGGAATTAAGATAGCAAACGAGCATGCAGTACCACCCTTCCCCTGCCGCCCATAACAACTGTCACCGACTTAGAACTAGACTCAAAGGGACTAGGATGGTTAGTCCAGTTAGTAGATGGTTTAAGAATATTAGTTGGTTAGTTTGTTAATAGGTGTGAGGGCAGGGACTGTTAGTGATAATTAGTCCTGTTAGTTAATGTTAGTATGAGTCTCGTTCTAATTCGGTCACAGATGCGTTGCTGCACCTGACGACTGTTGCCTCTCTGATGGTCGATTGTTCTTAAAACAATTATTACACGGTAGGAATGATATCTTCCCCTGTTCCCCTGATTTTGGCCATACATCAGACATTATGTTATCTAGCGATCACTTTCAGATAACTTAAATATTTTAGTTGTACCTTCAATTTTTTAAATTAATGTTATTCCGTGACATGACAACTACATATGTGAAAACGTTTCCCGCGTTTTTATTTACCGCGTATTGTACGACTGCATGTTGTTAATCTGTGGCAATATTGATGTACGTCACAAGGTCGCACGAACGGCTGACAGCGCGAGTCGGAAATAAATCTTTCTGGGAATCAGTACAGACAATATATTATTCAAGATTACGGCCGGTTTGCTACTAAGTACTTTACGTCTAATATTGTTCTTGCGATATTGCGTTTTGTGAGCAAAATATTCACGCATTTGTTATAGTGGAATCAGAGTTTTTGAGAAGGTTTGAAATATTAAGAAAGGAAAGGATTAAATGTAGTTAATTGTACAAACGCTAACACAATCATCTAGAATTCACTTATTCATTGTGTCACAGATAGCAAAGCTTAACACATCAACACAACATACTACGGCCAAAGTATTAAACGTTTATCTTTTAACTGCCAAATGACTTTCTGCCCCACACGAGAATCGAACCCGTACCCCTAAATCACACGGGTAGCAAGCTAACATTTGTTAGGATATAATTAAAACAAATTTCATATCGATAGCAAACGTTAGCGTACATAGGCTATCAGTTCGATGTAAAAATGTTAACATACATAATTGAAATTTAATATTAGCTCACTTCAAAGACTGTCTTCCAAATATAGAAATTAATTTCGTGCCGTTCATAAATATCTTCTATTTATAAATGTAAAATTACTTAATAAGTTGCCTACAGCGCCACGTTGTGTAAAAAGCAGAGAGAGGCATAGTGGTTAAGAATTCGGCCTAATGCTTGGGCGTCCGGGTTCGAATCCCAGGGCACGCACTTCTGACTTTCGGAGTTATGTGCGTTTTAAGCATTTAAATGTCACTCGTTATAACGGTGAAGAGAAATGTCGTGAGAAAACTTAAAGCCATAGCGTCCTCAAAATTCAAAAGTGAGTGCAGTCTGCCAATTTGCCTTTGGCCAGCCTGGTGGACTGTGGCCTTAACCTTCTCATTCTGAGAAGAGACCCGAGCCCAGCAGTGGGCCAGTTATGGGTTGCTATGGCCAATGTTAAAATCAAACTTACGCTAATCATGAGCTACGCGACTGCAACGCAATCCAAAATTAGCTGTATCTGACACTTCTCAGTGACAGGAGACGCATCGTAGTCGCGTCGCTTTCATACATTGACAAGATCCGAGTCGCTTGCAAATAGCGTCGTGTGAGAAGTGCCTAAGACATCAAAGCAATACCAGCGTAGGCTGAAGTTTAAATTTGAAAAAAAATAATCAGAATTGCCAATTTAATTTGACAAGATAGCGTGAGTGCGTGCGCGCGGGATGTGGATTGTTCTTTTTTCACAATGTTTTTTTTCAACGTAATTTTAGATTAATTATTTATTAATAGAAACGAAAAATTTAAGTGAACATTTATTGTTTTATACGTAAAATTTTAACTTTAAAAATAACTATACTTTTTCAAGTGCATTCGGTTATTAACACGATACTAACGCACAAACAAATGATTTTAAATTTTTTGTTTTTGAAAGACAGACGTCTTTCTGTTTGTCAAGGCTAATTTCCGAAACGGCTGAACTGATTTTTATGGGACTTTCACTGATAGATAGTTGAGTGATAGGAGGATACTGTGATTGCGATTTACGCGGGAAAATTTACCACGCGAACGAAGAAGTGGGCTAACTCGTAAGAAATAAATGTATCATAAGTAGTATCATAAGTAAGTGACATAATGTTGAACGGGATATATTTAAAATAAAATGATTAACTCTAAGAATTCAATATTTAACGGACCGTAATGATACTTTCTTTGCCCCTAAATTCAAGTCTTAAGAACGTCTGAAAAAAGTCTTATAAAAATTAATGAGATCTCATAACAAGGATAGAAAAATGTTACGTGTTGCTTCATTGTTTTTATATTAAAACGATTGGATATAAGAAGTTTCTTATAACGTACTAGTTTATAATGGTCCGACCTATTATTCGTTCACTTTAGGGCATAGATCTCTCAGAACTCAATATTATTTTTCGGAAGTTGTAAAATTAAATGAAGTTTTTTACTAACAATTTCGGAAACTACGCCATCAAACTACGCCATCGCTTTAACAAATCCCTACGGTGAGTGGTCTTGGAAAAAAGTGGCAAAAACCTTTCAAGGAGCTTCTTTTTCTACTCACACTTCCAGATAGCACTGACTACTTAAATAAGCTCATAGCCAATTTCATATCTTTAAAATAATCGCCAAGTTTGATATAACCTATCGTTAATTCGAAGTAGGATTTTTATAAAATACTAAGAATACGACCCGAAAGCGTCTTAACTTAAAGCCTGCTATTATAATAAACAAATTCACGTGCGAAAGCACGAAAGCGCTTGATTTTTTTTGCGTTCAAATTCCAGAAAGGAATTTCGTAGTAGTATTTTTCCCAAAGTATTCTATCTCGTAGTGCCACAATATAAAAGTCTAAATAAATGATTACAAGACATCCGGCATACGGCTATAACAATGGGACAAACGACACTCCTAAAACGTATTCATACAATGCTTTCTACACTCCACATTGTATTATAAAATACACATTTGACATAAAAGACAGCTTGTACGAAGCAAGAGAAATGAGATGAACTGCAGGTAGGGTAGCCATTTGAAATTTTAAGATGCCTGTCATTAGGGAATTGAAATAAAACAAGATATTAAAAAGATGTGTATTATTTTATGATTACATGACAGTAAGTATTTAATTGTAATTTTTGTAATGTACTAAAAATATATTGTAATTGCACCAACTAATTGCTGCAGTGTTTTTTTTTGTTTTTCCGCAGTTTTGTAGCATAATCGTATCTCCATAGGAAAGCAGGAGAAAATAAAACATGTCCTAAAACAAACTCAGAGAAATATCGTAGCATGGTAACCCTATCTACAGATACCTTAACGAGGACACACAGTTGTAGCACCGTAGCACAAAGGTCTACGAAACTTCGTAGCCGCTACGACGTAGAGGATTTTGCTCAACATTTCTTTCCCCTATTGTAGTCGTTTCCATACCTACGAAAAACAATGAATTCCTATTAAACGTTTTTTTGAATAGCACAAGAAAGTACAAGAAAAATTGCACGGTTTTGAATAGTTGGAAATAATGAGTTTTATTTAATGGGTCAGAATTCTAAAGGGTTAACTTGTTTGCTGATTCTTTTGTTACTTTTTGCTTATATTAAATTTTGTTGTTAGATTACAGAACAATTTATTTTTATTAAGATTTCCTAACAAAGTATGTATGTACTAGTTAGATTTTTTATAGTTCCTTTCTTTATTAGGTTTTTAATCGTAGATGTGTTTCAAAGACGGTTCTCATAATCTTCTTATCTTTTTTTTATTTTTCAATGCAGGGTTTAATGTTTTAGTGGCACTTTACTAGCCATTGCCCGCGATTTGGTCCGTACATAGGAGTTTATCCCGCGTGAATCCCGATCCCGCGGGAACTCCGGGATTAAAAGTAGCCTATATGTTGCTTGTTCTATAGCCTCTCCTATCTCCCAGGTAAAGTCCCATAATATTCCGTTCCGCCTTTTCTGAGATTAGCGTGCAAACTATACAGACAAAATTTAAAAACCATTGTTCTGGGTTGTCTTGCGTATACAAGGGCCGACCATTATAATTTTTTGCAATATTATTTGCCTTGCACAAAAAGCGATCAGTTATATCTTTATTATTTTTATACAAGATAAATAATAGATAACAATTTTTGTGTCCATATAAAAGATATTTGAAGATATATGTACATATGTCCAAAAGTTTGATACACCTGAAGTAAAATGGTGTCTTGTTATTTCTCTTCGTCCTCAGTGCAAATGTACAATGGTGGTCCTAATAAGGACTTTCATTAGCGTTACAGCAGACCCCGTAAAACGAATTGGTCGTCGTGTTATATGTTACCACTTATTTTGACGATGTAGGTGCCTGTGTCGGAAGGCGTCTCAAATTCGATTCTTGGTTTGGGAACCTTAATCTGATTAGCCTGGTATCATAATCTGAATATACATGGGTGTTTTTGATGTATTATTCATCATTTATAATGACCATTCGTCTCATGACAAAAGAAATGACAGTATGAAAGTAGGTAAGAGTGTGTAAGTTTTAAAAAAATAGTTAGGTAATAATATTGAAATAATTATTTCGCATTTAGTTGAAGTATAGGGGTTATGACAGCTCCCACTTAAAATACCTAAACCGATTAGCCGTGGAATGGATTAGTAGACGTCGATCGATCGATTGATCTGGTAACACCCTAAGGGTGCCTTTCCACCAGAGATGTGCTATGCTATGTTGCTAAGGATGCGTTTGACATCCACAAATCATAGTCAGCCCTTAAGGTGATTCTAGGCGGGCCAATGTATGTGATTGGTGGATATCAAACGCATCCTTCGCAGCGTAGCATAGTACATCTCTGATGGAAAGGCACCCTTAAACAGCTATTGAGTAGCAACAAAATTGGCTTCACTGGAAATCCTCACATTTCCCAATATAAAATGGCAATAGAATAGCTTGTTATATTCCAGGCCATTTGTCAACGGAAGTAAATCTTTTTATCCAGTGACTATCAGAACAATTTTTGTCCAGACATATCGGAATCGGTACGAATGGAAATAAATATCGGATATCGTTGTACCGTTGGATTTTAGCTTTCAAAGAACTTTACGAATATTTTATAACATAAAATAAAATTTTAAAGCTTTCAGTAGCATATTTTGACTTGATACTTGTATTTAAAATTCTCTTCGTTTCATTATTTAAGGATATTTTATATTTAACTAGCTATCCCCTCGTGGCTTCATCCGGGGGATAAATAAAGGGATTAAGTTTATTCCCTTTTTATCCCTTTAGTTTTCCCCCATACTCTCCAAGGAATATGCAATGCTTCTCGTCCTGTTACTAAGTGATTGACAAGCAACGCTTAGCTGAAACTACTGAACGCAAGTAGCTGAAATTTGTCGTGTACATATTGTAAAGGATAGAACTAAGAAAATATTTTTGATTTGTGCCGTAAAGGAGGAAATAAAACCGTGGTTCTTTTAAATTAAATAGGTTAAAGGTATTTAAAAAAATTATTCTTAGGATTCGTATTCTTAGGATATGAAACTATTTAAAACAGATCAACAACCGGTTTTATGTCATTATATCATGTTAAGAGTTTTAAAATTGTATCTTATCTAAGATTCCTTACATTATAACATCTAATCCCCCAATCACGTAAAGTGTGCTAAAATTATACTACGCTGAAGTTGAGTTTTTTGTTTGAAAGCGCTAACCTCTGGAACTGAGTCACATTTGAAAAATTATTTTTCTGTGTGATAGCCACATTCACGAGGAAGGCCTACAGGCTATCTAAAATTACGCTTCAACTGTAAGTTGGGGGTATATGTATTTTACTGAAGCAAAGGTATGTAGCTAGGTGTGTATAAAATGCAATTCTAAGTTAATGTAATTCGCCCTTAGAGAGTTTACTCATATATTTCAATATTATTCATACTTATCAATATTTAATTCGTATCTAAATATAAATTCCAAAAAATACTGAGCATAAAACGCAGTATAATTCCACGTATAACTTTATTTCGTCTTTTTCTAACCTTTGACTTCTGAGAATCTTATGACAGACATAAAAAATTTTTCCTTGACATTGGATCATAGAAAATCTCATCCTAGATAATAAATACATTATCGTTCATAATCAACCTTAATTATTATTAAAATAGTAGATACCCATTCTTTCGTCTACACATCATACCAATTTACTTTATTTCATTAAACAAAATACAGCGTAGTTTTACTGGAGTTGCGTTAATTTTTGTAACAAAAAAAAACCCTTGAGCCACAAGTTATAGTTATGAGCCAAATAAAACAATTTTGTTGAGCCCTACTGGGTAATGTAAGCACAGTTCACACGTGCGACATACACGAAAAATGTGATATTGGATGTCGCAGCCAAAAATAATCTTGCTGTTGCGTATAGATGTAGTAGTTATATTATATTCAGTTCGTTTTTGATCTGGAATTCGTTATAATTGCCTGGTACACAAATGCCAGCTCTCCGTCTATTCTATTATGGTACATTTTAGATTGATCGCGGGATCTGTAAATTGTGCTTACAAGCTAAATTAAACTTAGAACACAGGTAATAAGTTTGGGTTTGGCGACTCAACTATAGAGTCGTTATTTGGGTCGTAAATGTTGTCCTAGTGAATGCAAACGTGCATTACATACGAATTTGTGTGCTCACTATTGTGGTTGTGCGATAATGTCTGATATAAGCCTTAGGATGTTACACTAAAATTTAAATAAATAAAAATTAACAATAAATAAAACACTAACTTAAAAAACAACAGACTTCAACGTCGAGATAACTCAAAAACAACTCGCCAGATGTCGCTAAATGGGATCAAACGACAGTCATTAGCATTACGAAGTTTTGAGGTAAAACACGTAAGAAAAAAGGACACAAAGATGAATTAAGAACCTCCTTCTTTTTTTGAAGTCGGTTAAAAATGTTTTTGTCGCATCGTGCGTCGCGCCGCTGTCGCACGTCTATACAAACCCTAAAGTGCGTAGGTCTAACGTGCCGTGGTCGGATGTCCGCCATATTTTATTTACGACCGGTTAGAGGTTGCGAGTAGAACCTTTGAGGGTTATTGATTTTAAATAAAACTTGTTTGAGGAAGTATGAATGGCATCTTTAGAAGCTACGTTCTTTTGTATTTGCTGATATTTGTTTCAAAGAAGAATATAGGATTACCTCATTTTTCTTCTGGTATTTTTAGTTCATCTAAGTTTAAACGTTACTTGAAAGAGGTATTTTAGTATTAAATAAATGATGATAAATATTTTTATTACTTTGGTAAATCAAAATGCAAAAGTATATTAACCCCTTGAGACCCGATCGGTCGAAACGTAAACAACCGCTGAAAGCAAAAACAGACACATGGCATCACTCATAAAGAATTTTACTAAGACATTCATAAACGTATAATTTTTATTACAATATAGGTAGTTAAGAAGTTAATAGCCAAAATCAGTTTTGGTTTAGATACGATCTATCATGTAAGCACGAGGGATACAGAAGTTAATTAATAATTATATTACGTTCATGTCAACGTTAAAATGTTTAGCCTAGTATAGTTCTACTTGTGGCCACGCCGAGCGCTGCGATCGATTTTAACTACAGCTTCTAGATACTTGGCCGAATATTAATAGGTTTACTTCCTTACGTAATATTTCTAAATTATGATTATTGATAGTGTTTCAAATGTATTTGAAGTAATACATTTTATTCAAATTGAACTGACAAACTGATGTATGTCTTAGCTTGGTCTTAGCCAAATTTGTAGGAATTTTAATAAGTTCGCTATTAGATAAGTTTTGGAATAGTGGGTGAAACTGACGTGTAATTGGCTACAATTAAGTAATTAGCCACTTGAAATTAGGCCACTAAAATAATCTTGAATTTGATTGATAAGATCAAAATATTTATTTTTATGATAATGACTTTATAGTACACTCATTATAACCAGATAAGCTAACTTATCCGACATATTTCATATTTTATTGTCGTAGTTATTTGTCAAATAGCTAATTCTACCAGCATGTATGAATCATATCTGTTTGAACGAATAAATGACTACATAGAACTGCAAAAAAACTCCACTAGAACGACCTATACACACTTTTTCATATTCGTCCATTCATGACGTTTCCTCAACCGCATACACGAATACATACGAATCAAAGGTTTTCTCGTCTGCGCGTTTATTTATTCCCGACGTAAGCCGAATATTTGGTCGAGTATCTAAAATCGGCGTAAGTTCAACGCCAATACCCGAATAAACTTCAATCTTACTAAAAGTTCTGCATATTTTATTAACATTAACACGAGATAGGCACCTTAACTTTTCTCCGACCCTTCAAACTTTGAAAGATTTAGTTCAGTTAAAATTTTACTACATTTATTCTGTGTTTATCGAATTTCTCAGTTCCCGCCAAAATTCGACAGTGAAGTGTCATCTCAGAAGTTTTAAATTAAATTGAGAATTATTTGAGGAGAACGTCGAATAAAGTTTTCGCATTTCAAAATGGAGAAATAGTTTGACTAATTTATGAAAGACAGGCCAATTAACGCCTTAATAATAATAATAATGAATTGAATTTCTTGACTCCTGCTTATTAATAAACTGGATTTTTTGTGTACAGATAAATAATAACTGTAGGATTGCGACATTTTTATTTCACTGTTTTCTACCTTTTTTCTACCGAAAATTGGCTGTTCTCTTTGTCTATGGTATATTTATATACTTTTAGAAATAATAAGAATTAATCTGGGCCTAAACTATAATATTATTAAAGGGAAAATAAGAAAAAAATCTTGTTTATTTTATCGTCATCATAATATTTTTTATTGCTTCTCATTAAATTCCTTTTTTATTTAAACTTCATAATGCCAAACACCGAGTACCATTATCTACCAGTCATCCATTGGTGTTAACAAATATCAACGAATGTCTTAAAACAAATGTGTGGGACGGATACACTGCCCTTTTTACCTAAATAATGATACAAGTACCTATAATTGAAATTTGTACTTACAACTGTTAAAGGTCGCGGTATATTTTGGATCATTTTAACTTTATTAGCTTAACATTTATTTTAAATATCATAAAACGGACGTAGGCTGTTTTGTTTAACATAATACCTAATGTTGAACCTTATAATTTTACTCGTAATTGGATGCTAACAGATTTTACTCCCGAGTTACAACACCATATAACTTAAAAACGATTC
>DWJQ01000822.1:0-12592 GCA_018248915.1 Hesperia meskei straton
GAGGTCTGAGATGGTCGCCTCTAAAAAAGTGAACCGGCTCCACACCTTCCTATCCGGAACACAATTGCTCTTAAAAATAATTATTATGAGGGTAGGAATGGTACTGAGTACCTTGGCGGGCGGTGGTACTACCACGGGCGAACTCTAGGCTCTACCACCTTTTGTTACAGTTATTGAAAAATCTAAAGACGGTTTTGTTGAACAAGACATGAGAATCTCACTACATAAGAAAAAAATCGTCAAGGGAATACAGTGATGTAGGAAGGTCAATCAGTGATGTCTATAGAGATTTTAAAACCTTGTGTGAATCTTATTTTAGTTTTTTTATGTTTAATTAATATTGAATAGTTACTTTTAATAATAAAGTATTGGTGATACATATATAAAAAGTGTATTATTTTAAAAACTACAGATATACTACAGTCATATTAATATTCATCTTATTAAAAGTTTCTTAGTTAGTTAGTTAGTTAAAAAAATATACAATTTTGCCGTTAATTTTAAAACCTTTTAATAACGATATAAATAACCTATTTATACATAAATTTTCAGCAATCTCCCTATTACAGTTTTGAAATGATTGACGAAATGTACAAAAAACTACTACAAAAAATAAATGAACAAAAAACTATAAAAGTAATATTTTCTCGAAACAGGATTTTTTGTATTGTGACACTTTTCTTGCCGGGCTGCGATTATATTCTGTGCCATTTGTGGAAGAATTAGAGCATTTAACCACCATTATTATGTCAACTCGGTGAGGAGCTTTCTAGATAGGTTCAAGGTAGAAAAAAGAGACTCTAGGCAAGAAACCACTGCTCTCAGTATTTCATGTAAAAATCTATGTCTGTGTTCCGTCAAATTAAGCAAATAAATATATTTTAGGGGAAAATTGTAAAGAAAGCGTTAAAAAGAGTTCCAAATCAAATTATGTCAGCCTCCGTCAGTGCACGAGCCAACTGAAATATAAAATATGAAATATAAAATATGAAAAAATATAAAATATGAAATTGTCGGTCAGAGAAGGCCAAGGGGATGGTCAATGGTTATCTAATGTGCGATGTTTTTTATAAATAAATGATAAATAATTAACTCTAGGCACTCATAGCCCGACGCTACGATTCCTTGTGTCGGTTGTCGTGGGTGCCGAGGACAACACACAAGACAAGGACACACCAAGACTGAGAACGGAAATTTAAACTCATGATTCAAATTTCTACCTTGCTGGGAATCAAACCCAGAACCCTTGGAACAGGGAACCGGCGTGTTATCCGCTTTTCTGGTGATCAAATTATGGCTCGGTCTCGGGAGTAACACAAAGTTTCCATCTTCACGTTAAGTGATAGATACTCATCTAAGAGCATTTTCAGGCGCTCTACAGGCTTGGCTCTACCACTCTTTACCATTAGTGTACTATTGTATAATTGGTTTTAAGAACTTCCAAACTTTGCCAAAAGGTGTCACCGAACTGAATGATATCGTCGATGAAATGTCCATGATGATAAGAAGCCTAGTAATGCAGAGGACCATGGGCTAGCAGCAGACCAAAACAGCTTTAAATATTCAAAAGTAACAGTTTCCAATCGTCTTTATGAAGGAGGTTCATAGATTTAAAATAAGCATTCAATATTTCTACTATTCATTGTCTCTATGAATTTCAGGTAGCGACTTGCTGAAATAACAGTTTCACTTGAAGGGTCCGTTCACACAGACTGGCTCGGAGAGCATCGGCTCGCATTTTTCTTTTCACACAGACCGGATCATATACGATACGATCAATTGGCTGGAGCAGAGCTGCCAACTCTTTCACATAGAATGAGAAAGAGCGGGAAAAAGCACGCAATCGGAACCGGTCGGCTCCTATTATTATTTCACACTAAACGCGTTCAGGCTAATTTACAGCTCATTAAATATGTATGTTATACGTTGTAAATAACAGTAAGTAGGTAAAACTCAGATCTGAACATTGTCTGAGATCAGGAAGCTAAGGATATCCTACAGACCTAGATATAACATGACTGGATCGGGCTGCAACATATCAACAAAGGTCGTAGTGGCTTTTTGGAACGACATCAATTTATATTATTACGAATAACAAAATCCTACACCAATCCGCACTGGAGCAGCGTGGCCATTAATGAGTTGAAGCTGATATAAAAATATGTGTAAACAATATTCTGCAAATGAACATTGGCAACAAGGCTCCTAGTTATTTAAGTGTAAGGACAGATATTCAACAGTTTTGCATAATAGGAACAAGGTTATGTGTTGCTATGAGGAAATTAGTAAACGCTAGCGTTGCCAATACCAGTGTACAATCGGCGTGCTGATCTTAGGCAAATCGTAACAGACTAGTAAATCGGGACGTTCTACGTAAATCGGATACATAGCAACAGCAATACTAGCTACAGCTATTGACATGTCTATAAGTTAAGAAAGTAAATGACCAAGAAAACCATGGAATGATCTCCCATCTGAACTCCCAGATCGTTAAATTTATGTTATAAAAAAGTGTATCGGACTGGCGTTATAAAGGCGATTCTATGACGTTGCTTGCCAGTGGTTCATTGGCTTTTTGCGAGATTTTCTGGCTATTAAAAAGATGCACGTGTTCTAGCATAATTGGGCTGTATGTATGTATCTAGGTCAATATTTCTGTTTTGCCGTAGACATTAACACGTTGCAAAACACGTTGCCACATGGCTACAGGCAGCACCAATTTTGCAATGCAACGCGCTGGAATCCGGCGATTCTATAACATGCATGAATCTTTATAATTGTTCGAAAGTATTTTTTATTTTTAAAGTAATAATATTTCTATGACAAAGCCAGTTCCATTGACGGCTTATCAGCTGATTTTGTTATCATTTGATAATATCATAAGACTAATTCTGTGCGTTGATAAGGTAATAATGAAAATAATGTAAGTTATTTCTATTTTAAACATTGTATACAAAAAGGATCCTTGCTGCAGATATACATAGTAACGTAGTGATAGGAGTTCTATTCGATGGCGAATAGATTGATAACTAACATACCTACAATTAGGTCATCTTAATGACCTAATTGTATCTTAGTTATCATTGTATGTATGTATTGTATTGTATGTATGTAGTTAGTTATAATTATATGTTACCTAATTAGGAAGCAAAGTTTTAGTTTAATAAGGTTGCAAATATTTAAGTTAATTTTAGCATTGAGCTTGTATATCAATGGATTACGACTGCATGGTTATACTAACCATTGGTTCTCTTTTTAAATAATTAGTTGATCAATGAATGTAAAATTCCCAATTTAGCATTGAAAATAATTGCTTTCTAAATGAAAGGAAAGTTTAAAACATTTACATAAATTTCAGGAAATAAATAAAACAATGAAAATAACAACAAAAACTTACTAAACAAAGGCCTCGTTACAGGATCAAATCCAAAAATTTTAAAAAGGAATAACGAGCCACACACTTTAACACAAAAAAACAATTAAAACAACCAAAACGTCACCACAATTCAAATCAAATTAAAATTCGAATTCCACAAGTATTCAAGACAGCGAATCGCTTGCAACTGACCATTTCGCATGTATCGGCAGTAACCATTTTGATATTGTGGTAACAACGACGTTGATTGATTTTCAATTCTATTACAACACAGTAAAGTTAAATTTAATATACTCGTCGGTCGTCAACAAGTCCGTCAAATTAAGTGCGCGTTTATTGAGGTCAGTGAAGTCTTTTTTCTGCGGTAATGATAACTGGCGACTGATTTGGCGCGATCGAGATAGTGATGCTTTAAAATCGTGAGATAGAAAGAGCGAGGGCATTTTGAAACGTCACAAGAAATTCGTTGTCTCTGGTCAGTCTTGTTTGTTTTCAATTACAATAATCAGGGTTAGTGAATAAGTGCAGAACTTTCTCATTTGCCACTCACCGCTTATTGACTTTTGATTATGGACTGACGTCATTGCGAATACAGTTCCAAACGAATATTATTTATTTATTCGATTACACGGCGATTCCCAATAACTACTACTATTCCAACTCTTCCACTGTCACCATATTGGAAACCACATTTGTTTGTTGCCGTGTTTGTAAGTGAAATAAGGACAAACAAACACATATTTTTAAATCTATATAGATAGGCATATATTCTATTTTGTTGGAGAGAGTAATAAGAAATTACGTTTTACTTATTTATTGTTTAGCATGATAGGTGTACTGTACTAGTTTAAATAATTGATTTAATATCGGCTCCTTTCACTCACTTTAATTACTTTTCTCACCAACTTAATATTTCACTTCTGTTTACTTCCCGCGCACTACATCACAACAGAGACCTACCTCCATTTCTCTGACCACAGATAACCTCCATCCCAGAGATAGCTAACCATCGTGTTAGCTTTTATGTTTATCTGTGGTGGTAATTAAAGTAGGTGTAGGAGACGACAGACTACTTAGCATATACTACAATAGGTATTTATAAATACAGATTTTATATGTAGATTGATATTTATATATAGATTGACATCTTATTTTGAGCCCGTAGCTTCAGACTGGACAGGTAGGGTTTTCAGGCTTCGGAGGAGGAGTAGGTGGCTTCGGCGGAGGTAGCAGGTTTGTTGCGTCTTCATACACAGTCGCATGATCTGAAAATTGCCGCTATTTTAATTCGGTACGTAACTTTTTCCACTAATACATACGATTATATCTTGTCATTTGATAAATCTCGGTAGCATTTGAAAATGTTTTAAAATTATTATTTTAGACTTGTTTATCGGGAATCTTTCCATCCATCCATCAGCCTTTCCAATCCAATACCCATATCCCCGTACGAGGATTCCCTATGTGACGCGTAGCTTGAACTAAAACGACCCATGACTTGAGAACTACATAATATTTATCTATAATATAAAACGTAATCAAACCCGGAACAAATTGTTATAAATCTTGTCAAAAAGTAAAAGGGTAGGTTGCATCTAACTAATGCGTACAGATTATTTAACATGTTATATAACTTGTTTTTGTAACACGTAATTATCGTCCACATTAAAAAAACCTGTTATTTAACTACCTATGTTTTATAACATGTTTTGTTACATAGTCTGTACGCACCATAATAAACATATTTGTGCAACAAACACGCTCAATTTTATCTAAACACTAACTGTAGCCTAAGCCATGACAAATGGATATTACCTGATTTGCAGTGTGAAAATACTAACCTGGATCGATTATTGGCATAGTTACAAATTCACTGCAAAACTTCTTTCCAGCCGCCGCCGCGCCGGTTCATCAACAACACGAATGCCTATAACAAAGCATATATGTACAATGAAGTAACAAAAGTAAATAAAAAGTAAAATTGCGTGTGAGTTTTTGTTATCTTTCAATTGATTAATTACCGATAAACGCTATCAGTGTTTCATGTAGTCCAATTTTTATACCTAATCGATATGATGTTGAGGATTGCTCGGTTGATTTCGGTCTTCAGTAATTTATGCAATGATAGTTGAATAAATTTGAACATTGCACTCTTAAATAGGCACCTCTTTTTAAAATTTATTTAAAGGACTTTGACGCTGAGCGAAAAGTATTAAAATTATATGCCTACTACAATCGAATTATTACTTCCTTCGTAAAAATTAAAAAACCTAGATAGTACCTAGATAGAGCCTAGAGTTTACCCGAAGAAGTACCACCGCCTGCCACATTACTTATTACCATTTTTACCACCAAAATTATTTATCAGCATTTGTGTTCCAGATAGAAATGTGTGGAGCCAGTTACGCTTTTTAGAGGCGACCTTCTCAGTCCTCAGGGATAGAAACGATCCTGTGACCGAATCAGGACAAGACACATACTAACAGTTGCTAACTAGACTATTACTAATATAACGCTTTTTATAGGTAACGCTACACTCTCAAAGCCCCACACAAGGATTACCTGTATTGTGGGTGCCTTGGGCAACACATGACAAAGACACAGATCGAGAGCGGAAATTTAAAGTTATCATTCAAATTTCCGCATCGCTGGGAATCGAACCCAGGACCCTCCGAACAGCGATCCGGCGTGTTAACCATTATGTCATTCGGGTCGTCAAATATCAACTAACAGGACTATCACTAACAGTAATATTCTAACACCATCTACTATCTTGACTAACCATTCTAATCCCTAATGTGCGTGCGTTATGCACCTTTTTCCGTGCCGTCATTATAAAAAACAATATAAGAACAACTTCGGTGTGAATGAATATTTAAGTAACAAAAATGTTGTAGAAATTGATATTTAATAGTAAATTCAGTTATAATTGTATCATAAAAATATAAAACCTACCAGCCTCTCTCCTATTCACCATGAATAGATATAATAATAAGGTACCTACGTGAAAAAAACTTAATGTGATATTAAAAAATATAACTCTGACAAAAAAAAATATTTTTTCGATTCGATGTTGAATCAACAAGTAATAATAACATAATCCACGTAGTCGAAGTGAATTAAAATATACAATATTAGTGAAACCTTAAAAACCACTCCTTAAAAAAACATCACAAGACTAGCACCAGTAGTTATCCTACTAATATTATAAATGCGAAAGTTTGTAAGGATGTATGTGAGTGAGTGAGTGAGTGACTGAGTGAGTGTGTGTGTGTGAGTGTGTATTTGTTACTCTTTCACACAGAAACTACTGAACGGATTTTCATGAAATTTTGCAGTAATATAGCTTAGACATTGGAATAACATAATTTGTTAAAATTTATAGCGATTTTTGAAGGGACTGGTTCTCCGAAGCGAAACGAGGGCGGGTTTACTAGTATATTATATTTTTACACGCAAAGCATTTATGTCCTAGTACCAGCACAATTTAACCTTATTTCGTTTCGAAGTTGGAATTGTAAAGCATTTTAAGTATCGTAAAGTAGCTAAGAGTTCGTTCGGGATCGCTCCACAATGCTTTTCCTTTTACCTCTGAGTTTAACAGCAATTGTGTTCCGATTAGAAATGCGTGGAGCTGGTCGTCCTTCGCCAATCTCACATAGTTCTTCTCATAAACATTATTCCAAGTTTATATAATTATGCCACTATATGTATAAAATATGGAACGTAATATTTTGAATATCATATTTTTTACAATTTTTTATTATTTATTTCATTCTTCACAATGACCCCTTTACATACCGTGAAGAGATAAATAATTAATAAATAGAATAACTGCAGCTTATTTCACAAATTGGGGCTTCGTCGTCGGTCAAACCTACCTCAAACTTTAAACTACATATAAAGGTTTTTTTTTTCAGATAATAATCTTCATTGGCACAAAGCATTTCTTAAGCTTGCAACTATAATGTTCAGCAAAAAGAAAGTATCATTATTAAATTTAGAAATGCAAGCCATATACCTCGACATATTACAAATGCTCTCTGATACTTACAATCCGTACATTGTTGAAAAATTAGTTCCATATAATAAAGAAGTAAGAAATCAAGTGAACACAATTTGCCAAGTACTTATGGAAAATAAACAGAAGATAAGTCAACAGCAGCAGAAGGATATTGGAGTTGAAATAAAACGATTGAATTCTTTAATCCAACTCTCTCGAATGGCGAGTCATCCATCTTATAAAAGTGCAAGGGAGGAACCGAAAATAAAAGACGCTTTAGAAAAAGCAGAAGCCGTGGTAACCGGCTGGACCGTGTACGACGAAACCAAAGGGATCGTAGCTCTGAAAGAGTTTCAAGAGGCAATAAAAGTGTCCGGGATGGTGAAGAAACAAGAGCGCGACTTGATCGTTAAGGCGATCGGCCTGAAGGCGGGTCACTGGTACAAGTGTCCCAACGGTCACTTCTATTGTATCGGAGAGTGTGGAGGGGCAATGCAAGTGGGCAAGTGTGTGGAGTGCGGCGCGGCGATCGGGGGAACGCACCACACGTTACTGGGGACCAACCGACATGCTCCCGAAATGGACGGCTCCAGGTTTGCGGCCTGGTCCGAGGAGTACAACAATATGGCCAATTTTAATTTAGATTGAATGCAATGATGAAACTTTAATCAGTAAGACTTTTATAGAGTTAACTTTAGTTTTAGGAAGTATGTATTTTAAGTAGGAATACGTAATTTTTGTATTTACGAAATAATTGCGAGTAGGTGCAAAATTTGCGAATAAATGCGGTAAACGCAATTTTTTAAGTTTTAGTACCTATTTAACTGCGCTATTTTTATATTATTAACCTATTAGAGCGGAATGCGATAAACGCGATTTATTGAGTTTTAGTTGTTAACCGCGAAATTTCGATTATTTATATTATTAAAGCGAAAGTTCAAGAATGTTTACGCGCCTACTGTGAATTAGTTAAGTATGTAGGTACCTTATTTTATTCCTTATTCATTTACAGTATAGACACAATTAGAGCGGGGAATGTAGGCTGAAGGAGGAAAATATCGAACCGCTACAATGATATCCGTCAATTACCTATCTACTTAAATAATATGCTAATGAAGAATTTTGATTTTGAGTTTTTAAATGTTTTATTTGTTTGATTTTCATAATTTTAATTTTCGCGAATAAATGCGAAATTTAGGGGGTAAGGTTTTTTATGCGAAATTTTTTTTGTGTGCGAAAATTACGTATCCTTACATGTAGTTAAATGATGTTATTTTAGTGTCAGTGTTGTAAAATGATATATGTATTGTTTTTATTTGTGAATCATTTGAAATAAACTGAAATGTTATCCCTCAAAAAGTAAAGTTTACTAAATCTGATTGGTTTCCCTATACGCACGCCCCTATATTGAAGTTCATAACAGTTTGGTTGTCATAATAGGGCACATACATTCATCGTTTATAATATTCGGAGTCCGATTTACTCAAGCGCGTATTCAATTTCAGTCATAAAAAAATTTCGTTTACTTATTTCGAATTTAGTGAGGAATTCAAATAAATGAAAGACTTTCTAGGAAATAATTAATATATTCTATTTAAAGGTCAGTTCTGACTTACAATAATATAGTACCAGAATTATTTTTGATACACAAAGGATTTACACCCAGTAAATCCTTTATTGACATCAGTATCTAAGTCCGCTCATTCAAATTCGCGCGAACCTTTGTATATTGCACGAATTGTCACAGCATATACATGTATTAATACCACGAAAAACTTCGATATCATTTGCGAAGGTCCGTCCTACATTTGCTTCGCGTATTCGCGCGAATGAGAGTGAGCGCCATGACAAGCAGAGTGTATCGATTTAAATCATTAGTCTTGCCTTTGCTCTAAATAGTCCGGAGCTATACCAATTTACTTCAACGTTTAAATCATATCCCGGTCCTTTTGGGCGCGTTTCCAGTAAGTGATCACAACGCTGAAAATTACTTTTTTCTAAATAAAATGAAATGTTTCGAGCGTTTCCATAGCTTAGTCGAACTTTAATCTTATATACCTACAATTATTGCAGTGTCGGTGACAATAGTTGTCAAATGTGAATCATTGAGAATTCTCGGTAAGTAAGTTAATACATTTGGCACAAAAAGTGACATCTCGCGAAATAAAATAGTTTCTTCCGGTCACTTGTTAATCCAATAATTCTTATATTTTTAACAGGACGAAAAGCATACCAATATAAAGAATAAATAAGATAAGAGATAAAATATAATCTTGAGAGATTTAGGCTGTTTTGGTTTTTCAATAATCAAAATGTTGACATCAGTTAAAATGTTTTATAACTCTGAACCTTTTTATATTCGTTTTATTTGCTTTTGGTGGTTATGCTTTGAACATAGGCGATTTGTGTTGAAAATATAACAGAGTATCTTATTTCAATAATCTACCTAATATAAATAAACTAGCTGACCCGTCAAACGTTGTTTTGCCAAAAAAAATTTTAAGGGTGAACAACCCTTATCACTTAGGGGTATGAAAAATAGTAGCCGATTCTTAGACCTACTGAATATGCATATAAAATTTGGTAAAAATCGGTAAAGCCGTTTCGGAGGCTTACTCCTCCGAAACGGCTTTACGAATATGAAGATATTATATTTTACGTTATGATTTTTACCAGATTGTCTCGCCGAGTGTCTTAATCAAAAATATTATTGTGTAAAACAATGTATACTCATTTCCATTACTCCTCAGTCAAATTCTTCAAGGTGTAGGTAGGTCGAATTGGTTACAGATCCGAATTAGCCTACCCCTACTCCACGTAGTCTTGTATGCCCTACCCATAGAGTGTTTTTAGAGCCCGGAGGCGCGGAGGGTGGGCAGCCCCTGTCCGCCGAAGGCGACCAGCAAGCCAAAACTGCGCAGGCAAGCGTGGGTGTCTGTGCTTTGTTACGCAAGGGCGAAGGGGCTGCACCTTCCGCAGCACCGGAGACGTCACGGTTCGTAATTATGCTCTATATTCCGCGTTTTTACGATTTGGCCAAAGGTTGATGACCAAATCGTGAAAAGTCGACGATTTTACGATCGGGCCAAACTGAGTTGACCATTTCATGATATGGTCGATCATTTCATGAAGTGAGCACATCTACAATGTGGCTACGACATAAATAGATAAATTACGCAGCACCTGCGCTTTACCTGAGGTGAACGAACTGTTATCAGTTCCAATGTTACGTTCGTGACACTGTACCCGTATGTAGTTTTACGACTAAACACGTATTTAAGCTATACATATTTAAACTGTATGTCGTCGATGTCTGTGTGTGTAAGATATTGTATGTATTTGAATTGTTATATCTAGGTTATTTTACGAATGCAATCGTTTTAGTCACACCTATTTTTAATTTTATCGATTTGTAATTGCTTTCTTGTCTGCGTTGATACCCGTCAGAAAGGACTTGACCCAGTTTGATACGATTTTCATTTATATTACATTTATTTAATATTTATTTGTTAACTGACTTCAAAAAAGGAGGAAGTTCTCAGTTCATCGGTATGTTTTTTTTCTTATGTGTATTTTTAATTTTGACGATTGTTATTTATTCGGTAATGCTTGTCGTCGCACACGACACAAATGTCACCATTTGACGAGTAGTTTTTGAGCTTTCTCAAATTTGAAGTCGGTTATTCATGTAAAAGTTATTTACAGAATCATCTTTAAATATTTATATTGGAAAGAATACGAGTATGTTCAAATCAAACAATAGATATCCGTATATGTACCTATATCCGATATCTTATATCCGTTTGTCTGTCGAATACGTTCTACGGAAAACCAACTTTTTCCAGTTCCGGTAAACGTTTTGTTTTTATTTGTTTTATTTATATTCATACACCAGTGGTCGCCGTCGCTTCGCTCTGAGAAACTTGTTCTTCGTGTTTACAAAATTAATTGTTACATTTCATATTTGCAAATTTTTCATTGATGCTCTGCTCCTTGGTCGTAATGACTTGTGATTTTATTCGTATAGCTTAAAGGCCCTAAAGTCTCTTAAGCTTTTCTCGACAAATGGACTTGTGTCCAACATTCGGTCACCATAAAAACTTCCGTTAAGTGAGTTGGCTACTAACCCCTCCGCAAGTCCGCAGTGAAGCCGCAGTGGAGTACCTATACCTTCTCAGTGACAAGGAGATCTGTGCTCAGTAATAGGTCATTAGGTTACTGGTTTGAAGCCAACTGAAAGTATGTAATAACGACTCAGTAAACATGCGTAAATGAGTCATTTACACTTGCGTGTCAGTCAAGTAATTTACGGTAATAAAATCTTTATAGGTTGCAATTAGTTCCAGTCCGTTACGTAGGTATATCGCGGCTTAATTCACGTTTTAGGGTGCGGTTCAACTGAGGCGGAGCGGAGTCGAGCTGTGAGCGATTCACCAATCACATGGCTTGAAATCCACATCTCATTGTGCCTCGCGTGATTTTTAAGACATGTGATTGGTGAATCGCGCACAGCTCCGCTCCGCTCCGCCTCAGTGGAACCGCACCCTTATTCTGTCGGGTTCGGCCGACTAGTTTAGAACCAATTCCGAGGTTTGACTTCAGAAGCCGCTCAGAATCGAGAGCTCGAATAGGACTTCGAAATCCGTGCGAAATTAGTCGGGCGAATCTGACATACTAAGACGTACTGTAAGCTGCGATATATAGCTACGTAAAATGTATTCAAACATTGACGAATCATTCAATAGATATTAAATAGTTCTAGTTCTCGTATATAACAAACTAACCATCTGAATTCATTTTACTATGATCCGAGTCCGAGTACACACGATTATATATTATGTACCTAGTTATTAAGTATTTGGTCGTGTGTACCCGACCCGTATCATAGTTTGCTAACTAACTAACCATTCTAGTTCGTAGTCATAGTCTTTTTGAGTCATATTCTATTCCGGTTACAGTTGTCATGAGCGGAACCGGAAGAGTAGTGCTTGCTGCATGCTCGTTTGCTGTCTTCATTCAATAAAAAAATTGTAGGTTCAGCAAATAGTTTTCTGTTGAATTTTTCCAATGGAAACTGAAACATCTTACCATCTAGTTAAATATAAAAAGGAAAGGAAAATATAATAAATAATTACCAATAAAATGTAGTAGAACTACTGAGAAAAAATGTTCTCACTAGTTCCACTATTCGATAGAACATTTAAAAGTAGAAC
>DWJQ01000823.1:0-12585 GCA_018248915.1 Hesperia meskei straton
ATTTACAACGATACATACTTTTTTTTATTAAAATCCTACCCTTCCTGAACATTTTGACATTTGCAGATTGGCGAGTTAACTTTTGTACCGACGATATCATCTTTGTCATACTAGATAATAAAAATTAAAATTGAATATGGAGACTTTATGACACCAATAAAAATTAAAATGTTTTTTTACGTGCCTCCTTATTTATCACCTTAAAGTACTGTATGTTTGATACAGTTTTTACAGCTTAAGTGTTAATTAGAGGTCACCCTTAACGACAGGGGTAAGTGTCATTTTAATAAGCCGTACAACTTATTAAGCACATTTCAAAACAAAACCGCTTTAAATATATATATTTTTATTCAATTGGGGTACTAGATAAAGATACTAAGTACGTAAATCTAAAAGAATTTCATTTAAAATATTTTCGAATACGGATACTACGTGTAATAAGTTTAGAAAAGCAAGAGCGGTCAATTACAACAATGTAATACTGCTAATTGTTAAGGTTTATTTTTATACAATAAATATAATAATATAGGTACATACCTATATTTAGTAGTGCAAGGAGCTCTGCTACATAGCAGAGCTCCTTGCACTACTAAAGTCTCTCCATCTCAGAACCTGTGTTAGAAGTTAGATTGGAAAGCGCATTCGCTGTGTGACGTCCCTGATTGTCAAACTTAGATAAGTTTGACATTAGGAAATGTTGTATCTGCTTTATATCATTCCTATAATAAATAAAGGTAGCATAATTTTTGTATTTTTACGGTCTTATTAATAAAATGCAGTATAAACACAGAGGACATGAAACGAGTTAAGTTAGGTATTCCATGTTTACTGTTTTTGTCTTTAGAGAATCATAATTACATAATGGCAGTGATAAATAATTTTAAACATGGATTAACTTTACACTGCGTTTATTAGTAAGGCATTAATATTTATTGAGTAAGCAAACCACTAAGTAAGGCTGCGGCTACACTAGGCAGCAATTTGCGACGCGACAGGACGAGCGAAAACAAATAAATTTTGGAATTATTTACTTGAAGGTTGGAATTTACTCTTTTTAACAAAATACTACCTTCTTGAAAGATAATCCGAATACAGGCGTAGGCAGCTTGTACTACAAAATAATGTTATTTTATTTATAGGCACACTTGATTGGGAGGCGAGATTTTCCTGCGAAATCCTCATTCAAATAGCATGAATCAATTTAGGCCGTTTCCACAATAGAAGTCGCAAACTGAGCCCAAATGAAAGAGCAAAGGTCGACTATTGCTGTCCCCTGGCTTCGGAAGCCAGACCGAAATACAATCACAATGGCAGCGCATTCACGGTTGGTTATTTTGGAGACAACCTCAGATCGAAATTGTTCTGCTATGCACAGCGTAATGATTGAATTATACAGGGTTATTTGGGCAACGAAGGGCTCATATCACTGCGGCTTGCGTCGTAGTTAGTGATCGACGAAATTAAGTTACTGCGGGCGTTTTTTTGTTGGACGGATAACGGCTAGTAGCAAAATTTCTTGGGAGCTTCCGTGCTTCGGAGGGACGTAAATCCGTCCGTCTAGGTTGTTATAGTTAAAGAGTAATCGGCAAACCAGTCCGAAGTTCTTGGGTGGCGTAAAATTTCCGTTACTTGGGTTGGTCACTATCTTCTCCACCAATCCGTAGGTGGGTACTGAAGCAGCGTGAAGGTGTAAGCTTTAAACTACAATGATGAAGGGAGATCCGTGCTTAGTAGAGGGCCAGTATAACGTAATTAGAGCAGCCTAAAATTGTTTACAAACAATGCCTTGACGGCTGACCGCACTATCTTAAGAAGCGACAGATAAATGGGTGAAACCCAATCCACAAACAAACAGACGAGCCACCCGATAGTAAGTCAAAGTTATCGCCAACATGTTGCTAGTGAAGAATTCATCCCTTTGAAAGAGGGTCTCAAAAAACTACTAGCTCTCAAGCTTCCTACCGGAACAACACGAGTGTTTTGGCGACTGTCTCAAGTAGCCAGCTAGGGCTTAGTGCTATGACCGAAAAAGCGCAGGCTTCTGTCGCCTTTTATGCCACCCTGGTCTGCTGGCATGAGATTAGGATCAGTACCCTAGGCCGTAATGATTTTCTTTTGTTTTGTATTATTCCTAATGACACTTAATATTATTTATTCATCATTATCATCGGTACCCATAACTTTCCCACTGCTGGGCACGGGTCACTTCTCAGAATGAAATTTTACACCCATTGTCCACTTCCCTGGCCAAGTACGGATTGGCGGACTAAATAATTATTACTTCAATCTAAGCGAAGGTAAATAAAAATTAATTGGAATCTATTGCGATAACAAATAACATTACTTTCTCTCAAATATCTTGGCTTAGAACTATTTAGATAGAGTCTATCTTTGATTCTACTATCGAAAATATACTTGTTTATAGCGATAATAAACAGTGAAATTCTATCTCTATCAACGGTTTATAATTACGCCTATCCAATTTGTCTCGGCCGTTTTAGTATAACAATAACAATAAAAAGGTTAGGCTCCAGCGAGCTCAGGTACTAGGTATACCTGAGTCGCCGGGAATAGGTACAAGGTATTTGCGCCTAAAAAGGGAAAAACCCAAATAAGGTGTTAAAACTTCCCGCACATAATACCTAAAGCAAAACGGACATCGCACAGCCCCTCCCCACAAATCAATCACAAAAGTGCATCGACATTCAGTTCTCTCGAGTCGGGCATTTCTTCAGTGTCTCTGTGTGCAACCTCAGGATCTCTATAAACCCGGCCCTTATTAGACGCAATGAGGGTAAAGGCGTGTGAATTCGCCGCTAGAGGCGCTATTGAGGTCTGGCTGTCAGTGCCACAAACTTATCTGACCCGGTAAGAAGGGCGCTACTGTCTTTGTCTTTGTCTGACAACAGTATAACATTTGCATTAGTTCCAATTTTGGCCAACGGGTCAGATAAGTTTGTGGCACTGTCGCTTCTCACTTGTCTGAATATCACTTGTCACTGTTTATATATGGGTGGGCTTTGACAACAACCTCACTCGCGGGTGACGCCAACTGGTGAGTACAAAAACGGCGACCCTCATTACCTCAAAATTGCTACTCCCCACTAAAAACTAATTTGTCACCTGTGCTCACAGTTCAATTTAGCTTGTAAGCAAAATTGACTTACCGCGTTTTAAATTCTCGTCGTCAATATGCAATGTACCAAAGTGGTGGAAAGCTGGCATTTATACGAGATGCAATGAAAACACGCATTGAACGCGAATGTAGGTATAAATATGTGTAGTTCCAGCCATCCGTTGGACATTCACTGGACATTGTAGCGGACATTTGGTAAACCTAATCAGAGTGACTGTTAGCCGAATGGGCTTCCAGCTGTAGTAATTATAGGGTTTGGGCCTATCAAACGTATTGTCATATATTTTATATTATAAATTGCGCTAAAGCCAACGAATAAACGCTATTAGGCTAGTAGTATCACGTCTATGCATAATGGCGAATAGGGCAGGAATCTACAAATTAAAGGTTTTACTTTAATCGATAAGGTTACTGTGTTAGTCAACAAGGCTTTTTGTTTTCATGATGTGCGGGAAACTGAACTGTAGATGAAGAACTACTTCCCCAACTCTAGGGCAGTGCACACCCAGGGTCTCTGTGTCAAGCATTCAGGCCTGGCACCAATTATCTTCAGGCACTGCAAGACAGACACCCCTTTTTGAGTAATATGGCGTCAAAACTATCAGAATTTTACTCAATTATTAATTCCAAGATTACTTTTGATTTCAAGAAATACCAATACTAAAGATTCACCAATTCCTTGTAGAATGTAGGCCAAAAGCGAGAGGGAAGTAATAAAAATATAAATAAAAACTAAATATTTTTTCCCTCAGACGGAAAAATTCGGGTGCTTCTCGGTGGTCATACTTCCAGTTACGCCGTTATAATCTCTAAACTTCAAATCATGAAGAGCTCTATACCTATTTTACAATAAAATGTATATTAAAAATATCCGAAGAAACAGTCCCTAGATAAAGGCCATGAAGCGAAACGAGAAAGTTACAATAAAAATAGATATTATCTTCATTTTAACTTGTAACAGAAGCACAAATCTTTATCTCAAGTTCGACGAAGCGATCGTTTATCGACGTTTCCTATAAAGATTACGTCACGAGTCGCTGGGTGAATGATTAATGCTTATAATGCTTATAAAGGTGAGGAATACATTGCTCACACACCTGAAGCTTCGACTTATATGGGATTAGAATCGCTTATATGAATGTCTTTAATTTTCTGAATAATTACATGATTATTATCTAGTTATATTTGTAGAGATGACAGCCTAGTGGTTAAAATTTCGGCCTCCTATTTGGAGAGTCCGGGTTCGAATCTCAGGAAATGCAGACCTCTGACTTTTCAGAGTTATATGCGTTTTATGCATTTAAATATCACTTGCTGCAAACAATAACTTCGTGAGGAAACCTGCATGCCGGAGTATTCACAAAACTCAAGGTGTATGAAGTCTGCCAATCCGCTATTGGCTAGCATGGTGGACTATAGCCTTAACCTTCTGATACTTAGAAGAGACCTTTGCCCAGCAGTGGTACAGATGTGTTGCGATGATGATGATGATGATGAAAAATAATTCAAAAACTATTCGCCAGATGTCGTACAGATTTATAATATAGGACCACACGACAAGCACCACTTGACCAGTTTTTTTGAAAAAGTATGTTAACATTCATTGATTGAGTAAGAAGTTGACAACAATGTAGCAAAAACGAACTAACTATAAGGAACTGGAACTTGATATGGAACTACATTCCAGATGCAAAATATCCATTCAGCTCTCAAGACACATAACTTAAAAAGAAATTCTTCGTTTCATGATCGAGGAACGATAACAAACGGGTAGGTATATGAACTGGAGTTACTTATTTGAGCAACAAAAGCAAACAAAATAGGCTGTGACCGAGGCGAGAAGCTACCGATTGCTCGGCAGATCCAACCGGGCGTAATACTCGAGATTGGAACCGTTGGAGCCGTTGGAACGTTGGAGCCATTGGAACGTTGGAACCGTTGGAACGGACCGCGCGAGTAAACTTAATCAGAGTTATTACCGAATGTGATTTCAACTGTTATTGGTAATGTGAGATTTATTATGTTCCCCAAATTACTCGTATTGCTGTTACTCGTATTTTTAAGTAGATTATTATTGATGGTTTCAGTAATGATATTATTATGTTTAATGACGATTCTTTTGGTGCAATGGTAGCCATAATGGGTTGTTCGAAGGATCCTGTGTTCAATTTCCAGCAGCGTTAAAATTTGATGTAGTATTAGTCCAAAAACTTATTCTCACTACTTGTGGTACGAGATTTAGGTGTGTGTACTTGTGTGAAACTTAATTATTGTCTATGGCACCCAATAAGTAGGGAATCCTAGTCTTATGGGAAGTCCTATGGGACTATGAGTGTAGATATTTATAGCATTATTATTCTTTTACATTCTTCATATATGTTATATGTACTATAATATTGACAATTAATTACAATTTACCATCCCTAATTAAAGCTATTATGCGATAATTTTGTACTTTTTTATTTTTTTGTGGCAGACAATGAAGGCAGAAATAGAATAAGGCTGCGTTCACAGTAGGCGTACAATTCGCCTATTGTGGACGCAGGTACTTATCCAAACCCAATAAATGTAACGATTATTAGGTTCTTTAAACATACCTACAGTCTGGCCCTATCTAGGGCATTCTAGGGTAAATCAATTACATGAAGGGATATAAAAGGTCCTTCGAGCAGGCGACCCTATCAACATTGATAAATATACACAGCCAGACATTTATTATTAATGGATACTTGGATTTTGTGAAGCTCGTCTTCAGAAATCAAATATTCTTTTCATACACAGCATAGTCTGTTGCTAACCGATTTTTATGAGATCTCAGCGAATCTGTTATTGAAACACAGAAATAGGCTTCCATAACTTTTTATTTAATGCGTGAACTGCCGTTATATTTAGTCACGTATTACCTTCATAAAAATAATTGTGTATACGCATAGATTTATACCGAAAATAACAAGGAATACAAAAGACGGACTTTTCGGTAAACCGCGTTTGCGATATCTTCAAGGCAACGGCTAAGAATTTCTTTGGTTAAAAGCAATATGTACTGAATTGGAAAGTACCTATTTGAAACGATGAAGATTTTCACATATTCTAGTTACTTTAGCGGTAGCGCAGAGGAAAGAGAATGTATTAAAAAAGAACGGATTCTTAAGCTTTGAAACATCATAAAACTTCACTAGATCAGAAAAAGAGAAAGCAAAATATAAAATATTTAGAAAAGAGTATGTACAGCGTTTATTTTCTAGAAACGAAGCGAGATCATACTTGTACTAGTTCAACGACTTATATATTTAACGATAACATAAATAATATACACATACAACTGTACGTCCTAGTTTTGCCTATTATTAAAAAAATAGGTCGTGTTCTACAATAAAACGTTCATCCATCCCTAAAAAGGAAGAGTTGTGCTTTTAGCGAAGTCTAAAAACCTTTGTTAGTGCGTCGGGATTGTCGGAACAATGACGAGATGTTCGTCAATGGACGCGGGGACGGTAGTGAATTCATGTTCCGCTCACCTGGACAGAGTTACTGCCTCATAACAGACTCAGTAGTAAGTTAAGCTTAAAATGTTAAAGTAACTGCGTTAAGTGACAATGCTTGCTTACATTCAAAGTTTATTAAATCGAACGACATAGCAATGTCAATAATATATAAAAAAATGACTTTGTTGTTTTATTTTTGTTTGAACGGGCTAATCTCAGGAACCTCTAGTTGGATTTGATCAATTATAGTTGTGATGGATAGTCGATTTATCGAGGAAGGCTTTAGGCTATGGGTACTTATACCGTCACGCTACAGGAGTGGAGCAACAAGTTTCCCGAAGCAAAGCGAGGGTAAAATAGGGATTGGAAGTTTGTTTGAAACTAAGTCAAAAATAATTCTACCCGTGCTTAGCATCAGCTAGTAATTACAGTGTTTTGGCGCTTGCACCGCATGAAAGACCGTTCAGGGTTATTTTTGCCCCCTATGGCATGCTCACCTCAGTACCTATTACCAACATCCATTCAAAATGATTCCCACTAAGTTACACTTAAGAAACCAGATCCCACTAAGTTACACTCAAGAAGCCGGATGATTTATAAAGCCGGGGGAAGTTGGTGACAAGTGTAAAAGTCCGGATACGTCCGAACAAATCCAGACACCTAATAACCTTACCCACAAGCCGTTATAAATTAGAATTTCTCGCGTGATGACAGCGGGGATATCTATCATTTACACGTCACTACGCCTATATGTGCCTACCCAGTATAATACGCAACATTATTGATATTACTTGTGTAATCAAATGTATGTCATAAGAGTGAAGAGTTAAAATTTAAATTAGAAAGAGTAATCGATTTTTAAACGACTTCTTAATAAAAGGTTCTCAATTAGACTATTTTTATGTGTGTTACTTTTATAGAAAAGCTAGAGCTTGTCCTCTGGTCTCACCGTCATCCGGACACGAGACGGTTTGTTTTTAAATTAAGTAGCAGGTATTATTGATGTTAAGTAAATTATTACAAATATAATCATACAATCGAATAGTATAATCTTTCATTACGTAAAGTTCATTATAATATTAGTGTAATCTTTCATTACATGCGACGTATTCACACTATTCACATTAATATTAAAAGGTTTTTAAATTTTTATTTAAGTTCCAAAAATATAATATTATCTGTTTAAACGTCATATAATGTGTGAATGTGTGAAAACAAAAACACACTAGACATATTAACTAACTTAATATCGCATAGCAAAAAAGTATTTCAAATCCTCGAATCACTTAAAATGGAGATTGCAAAACTTCAAACCAAAAGCATCCTACACACCTAACGTTTTCAACCTGCGGAAAGCGTAAAAATCAATCTGAATTCGAACCTGTGACCCATAAACGCGGGCACTAATCCCCATTCTTTTAAATGTGTCAAGGAGGTACAACGAAGGCCGAAGCTTTCGATGGCCCCTCGAACACGTACCGATAGGTAGACTGTGCACCTATTGTTCCGAAGGCAGCTCTTTTTATGAGCCGGAAAAATGGCTGAAAGTCATATTTCTGCCTCTTTAGAAGCTAAATCCTTTATGCTGCCAATTTATTCTTATGGATATTGACAGAGCACTAGAAGCTGTAGCATTGCGTCTGTAATCTCGAACAGGATATCTTTAAATATAATAAACGTTTAACCGATTGCTGTCTGTATTTGGAAGATGTTTGATAAAAAAATGAGACCATCTCGCGATGCCCAAACGATAAATCTTTGTGTCTTTTTGTGTGTTCGTCTGTGCTTTATACGCGCTAATCTCAAAAACGGCTGTAAATTTGGGTGCGGTTTTCAGTAACATATTTAGGTACTGTGATAAGCTTTAGTACTTCAAAAATTGTGTTTCTTTTATTTCAATTATTTCATAAATAAATAAGCTGCGTCAGTATAAAGAATCCTGTGTAGCAACTTTTAAGTATGGTTATTAAGGTAAACGAAGCGAGGGCGGATTTACTAGTTTAGTAATATGTGTCCATAATAAACTCGACGGGAACGCTATCTCACTCTGTTTGTTTGTTGCCTTTTCATCCTTAACCTTATCCTCAACTGACGTATATTTTCCGAAACAAGACCCCTCAAACATATTTTTAATATTATCTTCTATGCATATAAGTACATAAACTACCTACTCTGCATTCGCGTACGATATACATACAATTTGTTTTAATTGCATCCAACGCAAATACCAGCTTTCCGCCCATGTAATTATGGTACACTACAGATTGACGGCTTGAATTTAAAATATGTTAAGTAAAATTTGCTTACAAACTAAATTGAAATGTGACTTGTGAGCACAGGTAACAAAATCGTTTTTAGCGGAGAATTGCTCATGAACGTTGAAGTCGTTATGAACGTGTAATTGGGTGATGAAGTATTGTGACTTCTCTACCATCATCATCATAATCATCACAACCATAACTTTCCCACAGCTGGGATCGGGTCTCCTCATAGTGTGCCTTGCACAGGTCGTAGTCCAACGCGCTGGCGAAATGTGGATTGGCGGACTCCAAACATCTTTAAGCATAAGTAAAATGTAAGACTCAGACTCTTAGTGGCAAAATTTCTTGAACACTTCTGTGCTTTGGAGGGCCCGTAATGCCGTCGGCCGTCGGTCCCGGTTGTTATCGATAGATAGCAGTCGTTAAGCCATGTTGTTAGGTGTGCAGGGTTCCTCATGATGTTTTCCTTCATCGTAGTAATAATAAAATGGCTAAATAACACATTTTTAATTGGAGGTGCGTCAGAACTCAAACCCAGGGCGTCCAACTATCCAGGCTATCAAACCTTCAAACAACTCGTCTAAAATTAAGGTAACCCACCTTATTTAGTCAAAGTCAACATTTTCCAGACCGGAATGAAGCTCTAGCCTAATGTTAAATTTGATGATAATCCTGCCTGAATTTGTTATTCCACTTCAAATAAAAGTCAATAATTCCAGAAGTACCTTTGTTATCAAGATTAATTCTAAGATCAGGATTTTTAAATTGGTAATTTATATAAAATGTCCGTTCTCTCTGTTTCATGTACTTATTTGGATTCGCCTGACAATCTATATTCGGTCAGCGTGGTGGATTATGGGCTTAATCGTTGTGAAAATTGTTTTAAGCCCAACTGTGGGACAGTGGTTGGTCGTGATGATTACATTTGTTATCATTTCTGTATCTGTTTGTGATGATATAAAGACAGACATGCGAGAGAAACCGAAAAAATTAGCTACATTTTTTGTAATACGGGTATATGTAGGTCGAAACCTAAAACATGTCGGAAAATGACGTGTGTGCAAAGTTTATGCGTCGTTCAAAGGACAAAGGATAAGCAAATTCTTTATGTGGCGCCATTATAAGGTTTGCATCGGCTGACAAAATTACCAAACGATCCCAGATCACACGACACATTTCAGTCATTGGTATTGGACCAGTGAACTAAGTGCCAATTCAAATATTGTTAATCTTTCTTTATGACACAGATAAGAGCTTCAGTGATAGTTGACAAGTAGCAGATGACCTGATGGTAACACCTGGTGGTAAGGGGCCACCGTAAACCATGGACATCATTAACTCCCACGGTATCCCCGATGTGTTGCCAATCGAAAAGAAACGGGAACCCGCATAGTTTGTGACTCCCTAAAAGTACCACCGAGACACCTAAAACAATTCAGCGACTATAAAGTTATTTATATTGTAATTAAGTTTAATGATATTCAACCGTAGGAAGAAAATATCGGTTGGCTACCCATGGGTTGTAAACGGTGTAAAAATGCATAGCCTCACATATTCAATTCCTTTTTGGGGAAATGTACAGGGAAAAGTAAACGCTTATGAGTACATGTACGAGATAAAATCGGAAAACTAAAAATCAGATACAAAGATTTCAACTACGCGAGCACACATAGAGCAAACCTTGAAATCCGCCTCTAACCAAACTTATCACAGATAACAGACGAGTCCAGATTAGATACGCGCCTGAAAATCTCCATCAGTTACAGGTGACAAGTTCAATGTCGCGTCAACTGGGCCACTTTGGAGACAAAAGATTTTGTACAATGAAAACTCTTTTGTACTCACCTGCTTCACTATCAATCTTGCGACTCTCGGGCTGGCAAATGTGACGAACCCGTAGCACTTGGAGACGCCCGCCCTGTCGTATATCACCCTGGCTGCTGTGACCGTGGCGAACCCGGAGAAGAACTTCCACAAATCCTCATCGGTCGTCGTCAGGGAAAAACCTCCGACGAAGATCCTGTTGTGTATAACCGTCCCGAATTTCGGAGCGTCGGACGGGGGCAGAGTATCGTCTGTGTCTTCCTCGGGCGAGTTCAACAAAGCCTTTAACTTCTCGTGAGGATCCGCATTCTTTCTACTGTGAGAACTATCCTCCATCATATGACCACAGCTCGCAGATTCACCTCTGACAAACCGCTTCGCGTTTACATCCATTACTTGCGCGCGTTTTATTTATTAAAACATATTTATTGACTGTTTACTTGAACGATCGTGGTATACGCGGACTACGTTCCGACGAAAAACAACTAGCACTAGCTTGAGCGGAGTAAAATCGATTCTGACGGCTGGTTTCTATATGTTATACGTATGTCCGCTCCGTGCGTTGCGCGCTACGCGACATGGATACGTTCTGGCTAATATCTCACTTGGTGGTAACAAAATAACAGAGATAAGCTTGTATGTTTTAAGATTTTAGCGATACACACTAAAAATAGTGTCCGAGCTATTGTCACTCGCTATTTTTACTGAGCGAGGGAATTAGGTCAGGCGCGCGGTTTGCAATTACGGGTGGTTCTTATCGATGCGCACTGATTCGTGCCCGCGAGAGTAGATGGCGTTGTTCGTCTAAGTAATCGCGACTCGCAAATTAAATTGAAATGTCTCTATTTAGCGGGAAATTTAATGTTGTTACAAAGTTTAAGCGACGAAGGATCTAGGCCTTATGTTTGCAATAACTTTGACACGGTTAGATAATGTTAAGATGATGTAATGTCTACGAAGTCAAGTGTAGGTACTAAGTCAGAACAACTGACCTAGTGGTTCGGTTGTTAGTTCAGTTCAATTTCCATGTCCGTGGGTAGGTATAAGACAATGTTTTCCCAGACTATCGACTCATATCACACGCCGATGGAATGGAAGTGTCGTAAGTGGTCGGACCCTGCTTTTTAATAAGGCTGAAGCTAGATTTGCAAAATACTAGTTCCTGTACAGCATTCGCATCTGTAAAGTTTCACACGTTTTCCGATTTCGTTTCAGTTTTTCTTTCTGCAAGTTTTGGAATAAAAATTAGATCGTAACTTTATAGTAAGAGTTGTGTGTGTCGCTTCGTGGTTGTTTGATTACAGTTACCTACATTATTCATTGTATTAGGTGGTATTTTGACAATTTCTTTCTTGGCTACAACCCATTAGTGGCCCACTGAGCACGGGTATCTTCTCATTATTGAGGCGGCCTAGAGCATACTCTACCACGTTACTCCAGTGCGCATTGGTGGACGGATTAGTGGCCAACCCAGTATCGGAAATTTTCGTGCCGTCCGAAGGCCTCCGACGTACATCTCTGCTCCGACGTGGTTCCACGACTGCTATCTATCGATAACAACCAGGACCGACGGCTTAACGTTCCTTTTGAAGCACAGAAACGCTCAAGAAATTTTACCACCGCCCGCAGTTGCTTAACTTTGTCGATCACTGGGTCGACGCAAGCCGCCGGGCTTAAGCGCTTCACTTCAATTCCCTAATAACAGATTGAATTAGGTATTCTAATTTGCAACAATCCGCCAGCAAATCGCTTGGTGTTATCCGCGTCGATTGTTGCAAACTAGATTAACATTTTAATCTGTAAGGTACCTGCGGCAAATTAGGCCCGCGGTATAATAAGGCCCACATTTCAAAACTCGCGCTAAAATACTTCTACTCCT
>DWJQ01000824.1:0-12575 GCA_018248915.1 Hesperia meskei straton
TAAAATTCGAAATTTTTAATCGGTATGTCACGTGACCTAAAACACGAGAGGCATTGGTGTGACGTCATAAAGGCAAAACCAAAGACCAACCAACCAAACTGTCAGTTCAGTTTCGTGCATAAAACTTGTATGAAGGCCGGTCATACATACAGTGCCACAAACTTATTTGACCCGGTAAGGGTGGCGCTACTGTCTTGGTATTTTTCTGACAACAGTATACCATTTGCATTAGCTCCAATTTTAGCCACTGGGTCAGATAAGTTTGTGGCACTGTACACATTGCCATTATTACGTTATCAAAATGGCTGACAAGTACTGACAGTGTTATTCCGGAAATAAAATAAGAATTAATATTTATTTTATTTTAAGGCGAGAAAGCGTGTTTATTTAGCCGAAATATCCTATTTTTTGTTGCTTTTTATTAGGAAAATCAAGTTTATTTATCACTACCGAAAATAACATTTTGGTTGCGATAATGCTGATAGTGATAAAGAAACAACGTTTGTAGTATGACATAAAGAAACTGGCATGTACCTACCCTCATGTAGGTGCCTCTGCAAGTATAAAGTTGTACTTCTTTATAAGCCAAACGTCTTGTATAGGTATATAATTCCATTATTATTTCTAACAATAACCTATATAGGTACTAAACTTGTTTCCCTACAGTTTTAAAGAATAACATTAATGAGTGAAATGCCTTTATAGTTGTTTATATTTGAATTGTCAGAAACTTACATAAAAATAAATTAAAATGCACTATGTGCCAAGCAACCTAGTATAACTTTGTTTGTTTACCGGCACAATTGTTTGAATTTCAGCCAAAGGCGACGCTAGAATTGATAAATAGCACACGAAGCGTAAAAAATGTGATACATAAGACTCAAGCAAGATGAATAGCTTTCTCTATTATGAAGTCGGATAAAAAGAAATTAGAATTGCGCACAGGGTTACAAAATATGTTTTTTGAAGCAAGAAACTATTACAGTAACAACTCATAGACTGCTCAGTCTGTTATATAGGACGCATCTTGAAGCTATTGTGAGAGGCGCTTCATTTTAGTCTTTTCACTTTAGAAGCTTGGATGATACCATTCATTCGACTCATATTTCTATAGAAGTTAGTTTTTTAACAGTAACCTACTCTTTTCAATTTCTGAACCTGCTTTTCACGGTTGAGTATTTAGAACTCAAGATTTTTTCCTAAATTGAAACATGGCTGAATCTGTTCAGGTTAATGGAAAACTTTGAAATGTTTGAGGATTTTGAGGATGAAAAGTTTTGTATGGTTGTTTGAAAGTATTAAGTGCCTATTACTGACCAACTAGGACACGGTCATTAGTGTAGTAGATCTTGTGTACCTAATTTCACCACGCTACGTTGTGCGGATTCAAACTCAAACTTTATTAAGCAGATATTTATAATTTTTTTCACAAAGATACGAAGTAAATTAAATATTTAATTTTAAAAAGGATGAGAAAAATTGTAGGCAACTCTTCGGTGCAACTTTTAAAAACATTTGTATCATCATAAATTGGCATCGACAGTATCGAATTTAATGACAGCAACATATTAAAATATTAACGCACTACCGAGATCTTTATGTTCCATCGTTATCTGCTTTCTGTGTCAATTCTTATTCAAAATCTTGATGAAGCTCCCCTTCGTCTAAGTTACTATGGTTACTCTACAATTTATACAAGTAATTTCTTGTCGGAACGAACTATTGGTGTTAATGATATATTTTACTTTTGTTTAAAAAATATAGAAATATTCGACTATGCCCGCTGTTATTTATTTGCAAATTCTGTTAATTTGCTCCATAAGGTTAATCATATCGCAAACCCTCACGATTTAATTGGCGAACTACTAGGTGTTCGCGAACCCCACTTTGAGAAGCCCTGATCTATATAATACTCCTTCGCTATTGGTCCATGAAATTAAAGTAAAAACAAAACGCGTAAGCCGCCTTAAGCTATGAACCGTGTGAGACAGTGATTGATGGTAAAAATAAATAAACCTAATATATTTTGTTAGATTTCCGTTCTTACAACACTTGACAAGTGTCTTCAATATGCAGATGTTGCTATTTCTGATGAAAGATTCGAACTTATTTCGAGTTAAAGTCAATCAATCTCCGTGCGTTCCAACTAAAGGCAAGATGATGTCCCATTTCTGGATCTTTATATAACACTAACATAATTATCAAATACCTATTCCTGGTGTTAGTATGATATAAAAATATTATTACTTACTTAACCAGCATGCATACGAATATCTTTTATCCATAATATAGGTATGTAATTAACTATTTCATGAATAAATTACATTCACTTTATGTATTGCTTGTAATTGAATAAAAATCGTCTGCGTGTAGCACATTATAAGTGTCTACCCTATTGAGGTATAAATTCAATTATTTAATTGTTGGCGAAAAACAAAGCTGAATCAGATTACCAGCTTTACCAAGATAATATTGACGTCCTTGTACAGAACAAACGCAAACGGGAAAAATGCGCTTTCTTTTTAAAAAATAAATCGTGGACAGAACTGAAATACAGCGAGATTAGCAGCTCACCACATCTATATAAAACAAGCTATTTTCGAGTGCACAGATGTTTCATCCTTTTTAGGTTTTTGTGTCGTTTTATTCTTCTTGCCACTAAGGTACTAAGACTAAGCATTATAGGCTTTATTTTACTACAGTACCTTCTATTAAGCACACTTGTAACAATCTTACTCGTAAGTGATCGATCGGTTAGCAACTTTGGGCGCGATGACAATTCAGCGCAATAAAATTAAATGATATTCATTCCTGATGCTCTGACTATAATAATAAATTATCAGACATTAAGGCACGTTTAAGGCTTTGGTTATACATATTATTACTACAAGACCCAAGCCCTGGACAATACTCCTTATACTCCAGGCTTACTTCACTCGTACCATCAATATACATTATGTACTTATATTTTTTACACGTATTGATCACATACAAATGTTAAAAATCCGGTTGTAATATTTATTCTACCGTTAACATCCCAAAAATATCGATAGTTGAAAGAGTGGACTATATTTTTTGTTTTTTAAACTTATGAAATATTGTGGCATAAATAAATTTTTAACTTTCCCCTATAAGCTTAAACTCGAGCAAGTCTTCAAAGTCCACAATAGCATTGTTCTAAATGTCGATACGTCGAATTGTCGTTGTGCAAACGTTTATCGAACAAAGTTTTCCATCAAAGGAAACTCGATCGTTTTCAATACTAAACAATAGCTTCAGAACAAATGTTTATTGTTTAGCTCGAGTTGTTTGCTTCAACGTTTTATTGGAATGTGTAAGTAATGCATGGAGACGGAGCAAATAATCATTTAATGTGATTAAAAGAACTTTTGGTGGAATATTTTGTGATGACCGCGTTGGTTTATTTCTCCCTAAGCTCGAAAAAGGCAAAGAGAAGGCCGCAAAGAAAGGCGGGAAGAGGTGACTACAACATTTTACAGAAAGAATATTAGAATAGATAGAATATATCGGCACAAATAATCTATAGAAGTTTTTAAAGTGATTGCCATTACTGAATACTGTACAGATAAATCAGAAAAGGTTGATTTGATTGGTATCACATTACGAGATTATTATAAATTTCAACCAGGAAAATATTCTATTATTCCTGTGGTCTCATACTTAACTGGTAGTATTTCACTATCTACTTAGTAATACGTTTTGTTCCTCATAACGAGCTTGTTTGGTCTGACTAAAAGCTCTTGATAAAAACTATCTTTTATTCCGATTCACCCTGCAATTAAATCGCCTAAATCACGATTCCTTTATTTTTATCTACGTCCAGCTGACCCAGATAAAATCGGACGGAACTCCCTGACAAATAGAATCCAGCTACCTTATAGAAATTCCATTATTGGCTGCAACCCATTTATATGGCCTGAATTCCTCGAACGTAGCTTAAAGACTGCTAGCTATTGAAAACAGCCGGGACTTAATGGCTTTAAACTCTGAAGACAGATACGAATCATCATTTTTATTTACTAGTAGTGGTCACTAATCTAACTAACGACCTAGCTACTGCGGTTGCTTAGTTCGCCAAATATAATAATAATATTTTTCAAAAGTTTCGAAAGTTCGATTTGCATATGAGAATGTATATGAGAGGGAGCGAATGTATATGCGCAGTTTTGAGATATTTTTCCAATATCCCAGTAGTCCTCGTTACGAACTAGGTTGATTGAATGCGATATGAACTACATACGAAACGTAATATTGTATCGAATGTAAGTGGTTTCATGTTATTGTAGATTGATTTTTGTAATGGAATGTCGAACAAATATCACTTTTATTTGTTTTTGTATAGGGTTCAGTAAAATAAATTGCAATGCTATATATAAATAGGTACTGCTGTTTTTCAATCCGCCGCGCTGTTATGTAAAAGAACGACTTCTACAAGACTTCGGCATAAAACGAGCTGTGCCCGTTACTTCGTACGCGTGGGAGATTTTCCCGCGTAAATCCCGATCCTCTATCTGTAATCGAAACTCTCATAAAAATCTTTGCAGTCATTCCCGAGATTATTCCAGATAAACACAAACAAACTGACAGACAAAATAAATTAAATCAATTCTTTGGCGTCATTTTGGTATTGTGTAAATAACTAGATTAAGCTCTTGAAACACACACTACTAAATTAAACCACAGACATAGTTCAATTTTATTTATACATATTAGACACATAAATAAAAGTAATATCTAATAATACCTCACATTCAATTCAATATGAATATATTTCCGTTAATATTTTCACGTATTTAACTAAAAAATAACAAAGTTCGAGAAAATGTACGAAGCATTAATTTGTCCCTCACTTATTGACAATTCAAATTATGTATACTTGGACAAAAGCAGTTGTTGTAGATGACTGGAATTATGCAACCCACGCACAAACAGAAACGGACACGAACATGTTATGATCTTATTGTGGCAATGACTTGATAACCTAGCAATTACTTCTAATCCTGGAAATTATTTCGTTTTCAAACTTTTGAAATGGTTAAGAATTCGGAATAAATGTATGCAAATGAATGGATATTTTTTGGCAATTACTCTACCTAAATACAATTTTACAGCGACAGCCGTTAAATCCAGAGCAGAGTTAAGATAATCACATTTTGATGCGATGCTCGTTATTCATATTTTTTGCTTCCAAACAACAATATGATGTGAAATAAGTGGGAAAATTGGTATAAATTTTTCCAAACGGAAAAAGTTGTTTACCTTATTGTGGACGATATTGTAAAATTGTGGAATATCGACAAAGTTTTGAAAACCGAATTTTGATTACTTAGTACTAAGTCGTTTCGGTTATCTCGTTCCTTTGCTTGTTTGTCTGCATGCTCGTCTGGCACAACTTGCTTTAACAAGTACTTTTTATTTGCGTAAGTACACGTTTTATGGTAAAGTTTAAAGGTTATGAAAATTAACCATTCTGGGAAACTATTCAATGTTAAAAATGTTATATACGAAACATAAATTGTTAAATATTTATAGAACAGTGGAAATTACATAAATAAAGACCCAAGATCTATAGGCAATATATATATACATATCTCTAGGCAAAGTAGTCATCATACCGGACTGCCGTTTGAAGGGTCCTGGATTCGAGTTCCAGCAAGGCAGAAAGAGCGACTTAAACTGTTATCAGTCTTTGTATATTTTTATTGTGTGACGTTTTCTACTCCGGAAATCATATTAAGAAGCTACGAAAGGATATATATAATTATCTTTTATTAAGCAATCCAAGGCTTCTGCATTCCCCAAGCGAAAGTTGTATTGGTGGATAGTTAGTAAGGAGCCAAGGATGACAAAGTCACCACTCAAAACCATATGTACAATCAAAAGCTAAGTCGACACGGTGCGGTGCGTCGACGCAGACTGATCTTACGCAACGAGCACTGTGGACATAGCCTAAGGTATCGCTGGCGCTGTGATGCTTCAGTAAATTCTGATTTACATTAACACAGTAGCTGGCGCCAGGAACACTGGATTACGATGCTCAATCAACACTGTATCAATGTAAATATATAATAATCCAGTCCAGTTTTCAGCACTGGATCGAAAATTCGAAATAAACCGGCCACCTATTTTTCGATCCATTGACCGTCTCCCGCATGGGGAATTGTGGAATAACCCCACTACGCGCAGCCAGCCTCTAGTGCCAGTGCCAGTACAGCGCCGGAATCCAGTAATGCTGGCGCCAGCTACTGTGTCAATGTAAATCGGACATAATACCGTACCGCCTATTTGTGTAACCATAACACCTTGAGCACACCTGACTCTGTTAATATGGACTCAATCGATCAAGTTCAGAAGTTCCACAGTCATGTCGATCATTACCAACACCCGCACCAATTTGTTTCAGCTACTAAGACCATAACTTCTTGTTAGTTTCACAGGTGAAAAATAAATACCTCAGCCGTTACCTAATGTGGCCACTCAAACAGCGAAACTTACTCTTACTAATCAATAAAGCTGAAGATGATCGGTAACCTGAAGCTATGAAGTATGTATTTGTTTTAAATCTTTGGAAATATTATTAGTCGCTTTTTTTTCATAGCCAAATTTTTGTTGGACAGAATAAAAAAATATATAAGGTTATTTTTTAAACCGTTCTCAAAAACGTCCTAGACTGGTGTACACACACACACACACCCCAATAAATTTTATTTTCAAAGGTCACTGTCTAAGTCATCAGCAGTTCCCACATTCATTCTTTATGTCCGTACTTAAATAGAATGAATCTTATCTTATTACTCACGAAACTGTCAAACTTAGTTCATCCGAGTATTTGATTCATTTGATTGCTCTCGACTTTTTTCAGTTAGGGAGAGATCCCGAGACGCGAAGTCTTAACAAAAAACATTACACGCTCCGCTACGATCACATTTTTTGCACGAGATTTTCTTTTCTATATATTATAGCAAAATAAAATAAAATGCTCGAATTCTCTCATATTCCCGGGTGGCATATTATTACGACACGGGTGGTACTGGCATCAAAGTATGTATTTTTCCACCACAGAATGACATACTCGTAGATACCTACTCACATTAGATGACGTTAAGACACGGGTTTTTAACACTAAGAGCAAGTCTAAATCTTTAATCCTTCTTGACACAGTATTAAAACTGCAGTTAAATAACATTTTCCCTAAGAAAATACACGTTCTCTTCTATACCAATAATATAAAGCGGAAGAGTTTGTTTATTTGAACGCGCTAATCTCAGGAACTACTGGTCCGAATTGAAAAATTCTTCTTGTGTTGAGGCTCTCAAATAAACATAAAACCTTATTGATATCTCATGTACAACTTGTTTTATTCGATTTTAAAATCTACGCGCGCTTAATGAAAGACCCTATATTATAAAGATGACATTAGGCAGAAAGGTAAACATACATATGTACGTTCGCTAACAACGGATTTTGTTGGGGGTAAAATAGGAACGGAGCGTTTGATTGAAATCTCGTCGATTTTAAAGTTGATACTCAATTTAAGTGTCTTTAGGATTGTGGATAGAAATAATAAAATTCTTGTTTCAGTGTTTTGGTAAGCCAACCCCAGTTTTGGTAAGGAGGTTAATTTAGGGATGAGTTTGTTTGAAAATAAATCAGTCAAAAGCGGGCCAAGACGCGGGCAAGCTTGTACTACCTATTATGCTCAGAGGACAAATAAATTGTTGAGTATCGAAAATTTGTCATCAGTTTTGTTACATCAATCTTTCCGGGGGAGGGCACTGATAAGTTGTAACTCAGGTTTAATACAAACCTACATCAGGTACCTACCAGACTCTCACTGTGTAAGATCTTGTGTATCAATCTAAGCCTTAATGTACATACCATACTAACACTTATTGAGAGTGAATAAAATATATTGATTGATTGATTGATTTGCGTAGCCTTATATACGAAGGGCCTTATAGATAAAAAAATTATCCGTTATACGAGATACAATCCGGGAAATTCTGGAAGACATACAGTTTCTATCGTCTGAACTTCAGGATCACCTATATTAATTTAGTCGACAAGCTTTGTTTGTGTTGATTTTCTTCATGTTTTGGCTGTCATTGATGTATAGGGCAGGGACTAAGATCGATGAGAGTTATAATCTGTTGGTTTCCATTTGTTATGGAACTGTAAAGAGGCGGAGTTCATACATTATGTGCTTATTAATATGTAGTACATAATGTGATGTTACATTATGAACATATAAGTTCACAAAACTTCCCGGAGTATATATGGTCGTATTAGATCTCAAATAATTATTTTTGGATATGTAAGTATCACTTTGTGTGTTTAGACGTCTGTGTATTGTTAACACAAAAAGCTTATTTAGCTATATCTACATATTTGATAATGATTCACCGTTACGTACATTTAGCGTTGGTAATACTATATTTCAATTAAAATACAAAAAAAATGTAAATTAAAAAAAAATCCTAGCCCTGGACCTTTCAAACAACAGTCCGGCGTGGTAACAACTAAGCCTTACTGACCGTGGTCTAAAAAACGTGGTAAACCAATATAGCCATAGAAGATGGTGGTTAATCTATACCCAAGAAGACGCTTACTGTATCTGGTACACAAAGAAGACGCCAAAGTATTGATTGCATGATAAAAGCTACTGAAATAGCCCCATCTCAGTCCTCCAGTATCCTAGTAAATAATTAATGTACTGTATCGCTCTACTCGATTATTTATTAACGCCTGCCTCAGCCGAGCGGGGTTTTGACTACACCGCACCATTCTAAAACCTTTAGTAAAGAAAATGTACGTTCGTGCTGTATTTTAAGTACCGAAATAACTTACTTACTGTTATATATAGTAGTTTCATCGCAACTCTTCACATAGTGTGAGCAATAGAAGAGATAGATTACAGCTAAGGCCAAATGTGGATTAACGAAGACAACACTGCACTTTGAGAACATAGGGGAGAACTCTTAGGTAGACGGGTCTCCTCACAACGTTTTCCTTCACGCCAAAGCAAGTGACAACTCAATTATAATACTCTATAGTCTACATTAGCGTGGCCCAAAGTAATTAGGTCAAAGCTCTGAATGGTTTAATCAACCGAACGCCCATTACTAGCGCGGTCTGTGAGATATTAATATTAAATTAATGCATAATTATTAATACATAGCGTACTTATTGTAATGAAAAACACTTGATCGTTTGGGTTCGTTGTACCTCAGTCCCACGCTGGCAGCCCGGCCTTCTGAGTCCACTGGCAAGTAGTAAGTACTTTATTGGCGCTGGTATTTGTTCATACTAATGTACTCGTAACTGTGTCTATTTGTCTGTTTGCTACATTTTCTCGCTTAATCCACAGTTGCGTTTCCTAAACGCCTTAATATTTATGTATGTTGCGCGTGGCATAATGCGTCTATGGTCTATTACATTTGTTTGTTATTTTTTTATTATACTTACTTGCAAGACGTCGATGGCGCGAAAAGAGCCTCTTGTAAAATATGTACAATTAATTGTTTTTGTGCTAATATACCAATGGGTTATTCCCACTGGTCAGATTGATGGTCAGACCAATCTGACCAACGGGAATTTTTTTCCCGTTGGTCAGATAGATAACTTATTGGATTTATCATTTAACTTTAACAAAATATGTGACACTTAAATTTAAAATTTGGTTTTGCGATTTTGACTGCACAAACATTGTTGTACAGTGGTTCAAAATGGTTTCATATTATTTTGGTGTCCGTGAACGGTGTCCATGTCTGCATTGCTCGAAAGGACAATGTTTGGAGCTTTACATCTGTATGTGTATAATTTATGGCATCAGTAATAGGTACTTTGAGGTTATTGATGTGTTGTAGGATGACAGTCGCTATTGATCAACAGGTGGCCCATTTTAAGACAGAGGGGCCAAATAAGTGAATCATTTTAACTCCATTAGCATGCTATAGAATGATACGTACGTTATATTCTGGTAATCTGGTAAGTGGTAACTGAGACATTATTCACCGAGGTGATCTAGAGTGCCTAAGTTCTATGTAATACACTTAATTAAAACTTAAAAAAACTGATGAGAGAGAGGGAGAGATAATAATGTGAAAAATGTTATTCCATTGAAGCCGGTTTTGAGTGTTATTGTACCGACAAAATAAGTTATTTTAATTCATCATTTAAATTTCTGCTTTTCTGGGAATCGAACCCAGGACCTATAAAAGTAAAACAGGGATCCGTCGTGTTAACCATTGCGTCATTTGGGTTGTCAATTTAGTTCTATCTAATTATTTTCACTATTGCAACTGACAAAAGTAATTGAACTATTGAGAAAAAAATCCCATTAGTTGAACAGTCTCGCCCAAGAATTAAGCTGTAAAAACGAATTTCCAATAAAATTCGTTTCATTTTCATTAGCTTTCGAATGTAATATTAAAAATCAGTTTCTTCAATAAGAAGTAAATATTTACATAGTACGAATACTGTCGAAATAAGAATCTCCTCTTTTCCTACAATTGGTTGAAAATCATTAATACACGCCAATTAACTTGGGAAATGTCCCTTCCTTGAACGGTAGTCCGCTAACCGTGACCACACGCCTCATATTTAAAGGGCCAATCCCGCGCGCCGTCTTTCTGTTCTAGTGTCCCCAAAGATACACCCGGGATGAAATAATGCTTAACCTGCTTATAAAACAAACCGATGTCCCGTTTTGAGTCTAAAACAAAATGCTCACACATACATCGTGTCGTGATGGACAATAATTGCCCGGCTCCCTGGTCACCGTCTCACCGTTCCCCTCGTTAGTTTATCCCCCACGTATAAGTGGATAAACTCAAATTAAATGGAGATTACCTTTCGATCTATAGTTAAGTCATCGAGCATATGGAATTGCCACTCTCTGCCAAAACCAACCTTATTACCTGTGCTCACAATTCAATTTAGCTTGTCAGAAAAATTTACTAAGAACATTTTTAGATGACGCCTTCAATCTTAAATGTACCTTAATCGCAGTGGCGGGACGCTGACATTTGTATGCCATGCAATTACAACGAATTTCTGATCGAATTCAAAGAGAGTATAGCAATTGACACAAGCCATCATGGGACGGAGACTATTCTAAAAGATATCTATATCTAGAGAACGATCGTTATTAGGTGGTTTAATGACTTCTATACATGGAAGCGGTAATAAGAGGAGAATGTGTTGTAACATGTCGAACCACGTCACATTTAAGTGTACCTACCTAATTGGCAACAGTCTCGTTAGCGATGACACCGCTGCGCCACAGATTATTAAAGCCACTTGACGACCTATCGGAACCAGTACAGAGCTTTTGCTAGTCACAGATTTAAACTTTATACGCAAAAACTTGAAACTCTCATAGCTTGCTCGTGTCAACTGATAACGCTAGACACTTACTATTATAAGATCAGACATTTTTAGCAATGTTAGTCATATCAGAAGTGGGATAAATGACGTCGTGACATTTCGTACGCACTCCCAAGATTGAGTGTTTATAAACTTGTATAGGATAACATAAATATTTCATTGGAATATGTTTTCGAAGTTTGGTGTCTATTCTATAATCTACCTATTCATCATTAATATAGATCTATGATCGTCATTATCGTTTGGCCTAAATTCTTACAGTCGGTGTAGAAACATTATCGGTCATCGCATCACAACCTTTCCATCAAATAAATCAAGTTCCTAAGGTAGGTTGCTAAGGAAGTGATGCGAGTGCGGGGGGCAGGTCAGAGGCAGGTTGGCTAAGCTAGGAACTTCGCTCTGGTGGAAAGGCACCTTTAAACTGCTCACTGTATACTCAATTATCTCCTCACAATCCCCTCATAGATAAAATGCCTTACATCACGCTGACCAAGTGCTGATACATAAAGCAGACCTTACACAACTTCAAAAATATATTATGTTCTTTACATATTGTTTTCCTTCACAGAAATAAATTGTAATAAACAATCAACTTTAAAATGTTAATGATGCATGCAGGATTCGAACCTGGGCCTGTGTATGAGCCAGGAGAACAATCCAATGCCTCTGCTCCGAAAGCATAAGGTCCTTGATAGTTACAGTAAATAAACTAGTGGAGAAATAAATCCTAGGATCGGCGTATCGTATCAATATTGGTACATTTGCATAATATTGTTACCACTTGTGATGTGTTAATACACATGCATAGACATGAAAGATGGATTAGCTCTCGATATATGGCGGTAAACACCATAATTACCTTCTGTGTTCGGCGTGGGTCCTTAAAGTGGCATTATTTTTATTTATTTATGAAAAGATTATACTTAATAAAACAAACGTTATTAAATTAAACTTACCACAATATATTTATGAAACCTGTACCCAAATCGATGCAGCCTTTTTTGAGATTAGCACGAACAACGTCACAGACAAACTAACAAAGATTCTAAAAATCATTTTTTTGTGTTCTATTGCGGTGTAGATGTGTAATATTTTTTTAGGGTTTCGTACCCAAAGGGTAAAACGGAACCCTATTACTGAGACTTCGCTGTCCGTCCGTCCGTCCG